>JAJLVX010000569.1:0-12307 GCA_030564525.1 Liangdongia berthetii | reverse complement strand
TGCATTTGAAGCAATGCTTGAGATATGCTTTACCACAAATATCTTATTCTTACAGTAAGGGCCCATGGAGACAATCCTATATCAAGTTTGGTGTTGATCCAAAGAAGGATAAATCATGTGCTAAATTACAAACTGAAGGGTTTAGAGTGCCAAATTATGGCAAGAACATTCCAAGGGATTTTGTAAGTGAAGTTCCTGACGGTGTTTCTTCAGTGTTTATATTCAATGGGTTGGAAGTTCCATTCAGTTTATCCTTCCAAATAGAAAACTTGCAAGATGAAAATGTCCAAGAATTACTTGAAAGAGCCACTCTAAGAGATGAATGCGATTTTTATGATGGCTGGTATGATGCTTTGACTATGATGAAGGTTCGTAGACTAATGAGATACAAGTTGAAGAACCTTGTCAATGGTACTAAAGCAAGTGCTGATAAAATTGACTATATTATGAACAGATTAGAGATCCATGAAGATGATAAAGATGATGAGGATGTTCAAAATGAAGACAAGTCAGAATCTGCTGATGAAGCTGAAGAGGAAGCTGAAGAGGAAGAAGATGATGATGAATTGTTTGATATCAAAACTGCCAATTATGATGAGATTTTAAGCTTTTTGAAGCGCAATAATCCACGCGGGGCCAGTGAGGTTGCTAAATTAGTTGATGTGATTAAGCAGCAGGATACCAGTTTATAAAACACCACAATACTCCTTCTTTTTCTTCCTTTTTAATCTCTATTAAAATATGTTTTGTACTATAAACTTAGCTTCGCTGTATGTGTCCCGTAACATTTTATTTGTATTTTGAGCAGTGAAAAATTTGAAAGAAACGACGACAAATCGATAAAACGTAAACATCTGAATATCATTCACATTCAGATTCACACACACAGTTCACAGAATGCTTAGAAGCGCCATACAGAAAAGAGCCCCAACCATCATAGTGGGCAAAAGAACCGCTGCCGGTGAGGCTTTGCCAAACATCAAGCACACCAAGAAGATTCCATTGGGTCAAGCCAGACCAGCCATATACTACCAATTCAACGCCAAGGTCGAGCTAAGTGACGGTAGTGTCGTCTACAGAAGAACACAGGTGCCAAAGGATGAGCTGAGAATGTTGCTGGACCAAAGAAACCACCCGCTATGGAACCCATCCAGAAAGGATTTGGAGGTTGCTGATGTTAATGCTAACAGTAGATTGACCAAGTTTAAACAAAAGTTTGCCGATTTCGATATTGAGGCTCCAAAGGATGAAGCTAAGGAAGGTTCTGCTGCTGCTACTGATGCTGCTGCTCCAGCTGCCCCAGCTAAGAAGGACTCCAAGGAAGATGCTACTAAGAAAGAAGCTGCTGCTGAAAGTGAAGAACAAGAATCTCTTGAGTACGATGACTACTTGGATCTATTGGGTCAAAACGTTCAGGAGGTTGCCCCAGGTGGTAAGCTGGCCACTAAGCAAAAGAAGTCAAAGAAATGAGGACATGTATAGAGTCCAAGACAAGAATTGCATGTACATAATAGAACAAAACAATGGATATATCTATGAAAAGTTAGTAGTTTCCTGTAGAATGAATAGTCTGAGTGTGTGATTGGAATTTAGATAGTAGACCGATGGATGTATATATAACTCTATATAGTATAGTATAGTAAAGTAGTCAGATGTGTATTTTGTCAATTCTTGCCAATATTGAGATTTTCACAGAAAAATAAATTTCTAGAAAGAACACACAGTGCACACCAACAAATAAAGACAAAGAAATCAGTTAAGAGATCATGGGGAGTATTTTTATACCGCAACTACACACAGGATGGTCGGTTAACTAAGCATCATATTTATTGTTTGTTCTAATATTAACACTTTTTTAGGCACGTTGACCAAGCCATTATATCGGGTTTGTTTATGTTTTACTTTGAAGGTTTTTGAACATTAAAGAAATACTAACACGTATAGAGGATGATAGAATAGTGGTTATACGGTTTGGGAGAGCATGGGCAAGTTTGATGTTTTTGCGTTAGATAATGTAATTAATATGAATTAACACTTTTTTTTAGGATAGAGATTGTATGAGAATGGATGAATTGCTGTACAAGATTGCAGAACCAGTAAAGAACTTTGCTGTTATTTACCAATGTGATATTGATGAAGTGCCAGACTTCAATGAGATGTACGAATTGTATGACCCCATGACAGTGATGTTCTTTTATAGGAATAGGCACATGATGTGTGATTTTGGGACTGGTGATAACAACAAGATGAACTTTGTCATTGATGACACACAGGAGATGATTGATATCATAGAGACGATCTACAGGGGAGCGCGTAAGGGCCGTGGTTTGGTGGTGTCGCCTGTGCAGTACTCCAGACGTTGACATAAATATAATAAACTATTTACACTATTTAACCAACTTCAACTGCATCAACTGCAGCAACTGCAGCAACTGTAGACTTTTACCCGGCTGTTCTGAATTTTTTTTGGCCGGCGATCATTTTTGTCGATGAGGTGGAAATTGAAAGTTGAACTGAACAACTATTAGATCTGACTGTAAAGTGAAAACAGAGGTACTCCCACGTCCATACTTTTGTTCTCTTGTCTTGTTTGCTGCAACAACGTTTTCCACTCACAGCATTCTCCAATTGGCCAGACAACAGGCCCATTCAGTGAAGAATTTAAGAAGGCTAACAACCCTACAACAACAACTACAACTACAATCTCAAAGCAAGAGAAGGATTAATAACAACAAAATGGCTACTACTTCTGCTCAAGAATCCGCTGCTAAGGCTGGTGAATTCACTCGTGAAAACTTGGAAAACGTCTTGAAGCGTCGTTTCTTTTACGCCCCGGCTTTTGAAATCTACGGTGGTGTTTCTGGTTTGTACGACTATGGTCCACCAGGTTGTGCTTTCCAAGCCAACATCATTGACATCTGGAGAAAGCACTTCATCTTGGAAGAAGATATGCTTGAAGTCGACACCACCATGTTGACCCCATACGAGGTCTTGAAGACTTCTGGTCACGTTGACAAGTTTTCTGACTGGATGTGTCGTGATTTGAAGACTGGTGAAATCTTTAGAGCTGACCATCTTGTTGAAGAAGTTTTGGAAAGCAGATTGAAAGGTGACAAGGAAGCTAGAGGTTTGTTGAAAGATGCTAATGCTGATGCCCAAGAAGATGCTGATAAGAAGAAGCGTAAGAAGAAGGTTAAGGAAATCAAGGCTGTTAAGCTAGACGATGATGTTGTCAAGGAGTACGAATTTGTTTTGGCTCAAATCGACGGTTACTCTGGTGAACAATTGGGTGACTTGATCAAGAAGTACGATATCCGTAACCCAGCTACTGGTGATGAATTGGACCCACCAAAGGCTTTCAACTTGATGTTTGAAACTGCTATTGGTCCATCCGGTCAACTAAAGGGTTACTTGAGACCAGAAACTGCTCAAGGTCAATTCTTGAACTTTAACAAGTTGTACGACTTCAACAACTTGAAGATGCCATTTGCTTCTGCTGCCATTGGTAAGTCTTTTAGAAACGAAATCTCTCCAAGAGCTGGTTTGTTAAGAGTTCGTGAATTCTTGATGGCTGAAATTGAACATTTTGTTGACCCTGAAAATAAGGATCATGAAAGATTTAATGAAGTTGCCGATGTCAAGTTGAGATTCCTACCAAGAGAAGTCCAACAATCTGGTTCCACTGAACCAATCGTTTCCACCATTGGTGAAGCTGTCAAGACCGGTATGGTTGATAACCAAACTTTGGGTTACTTCATTGCTAGAATCTACCAATTCTTGATCAAGATTGGTGTTGACCCAGAACGTTTAAGATTCCGTCAACACATGGCCAACGAAATGGCACACTACGCTGCTGACTGTTGGGATGCCGAATTACAAACCTCTTATGGTTGGATTGAATGTGTTGGTTGTGCTGATAGATCCGCCTTTGATTTGACTGTCCATGCCAAGAAGACTAAAGAAAAGTTGGTTGTTAGACAAAAGTTGGATACTCCAGTTGAAGTTACCCAATTGGAACTAGACTTGGAAAAGAAGAAATTTGGTCCAAAGTTTAGAAAGAATGCACCAGTTGTTGAGGAATTCTTGTTATCTAGATCTCAAGAAGAATTGGCCAAGTTCCAAAAGGATTTGGAAACTGAAGGTAAGATTGTCTTCAAGTTGCCAGAAATCGAAGGTGATGTCGAACTAGACAAGACCTTTATCAACATTGAAAAGAGAACCAAGGTTGAACACGTTCGTGAATACACTCCAAACGTTATCGAGCCATCCTTTGGTATCGGTCGTATCATCTACTCTGTCTTTGAACACAGATTCTGGACTAGACCAGAATCCACTGAGAGAGGTGTCTTGTCCTTCCCACCAATCGTCGCTCCAACCAAGGTGTTGTTGGTCCCATTGTCCAACTCCAAGGAATTGCAACCAATTGTCAAGGAAATCTCCAAGATCTTGAGAGGTGAACAAATCCCATTCAAGATTGATGACTCTGGTGCTTCCATTGGTAAGAGATATGCTCGTAACGATGAATTGGGTACTCCATTCGGTGTCACCATTGACTTTGAAAGTGTCAAGGATGGTTCTGTTACTTTGAGAGAAAGAGACTCTACCAAGCAAGTTAGAGGTGGTGTTAATGATATCATCAATGCTATTAGAGACATTACCTACAGAGGTGTCTCATGGGAACAAGGTACAAAGAACTTGACCCCATTCGAATCCAAGGGTGACGAAGAATAAATAAATTGTTATAGTACACCTGTATATTCCCATGAATTAATTATAATCTTTATCTTGAATCAACACATAGTCTATTGGTGAATCACCAAAACGTAATAAATCTTCATTCTTCAGCTCAATGAATCTTGAAGCAGGAGCTTTTTCGCCGTTAATAAAGGTGTCATTACTAGATTCAAGATCAATGATATAGAGCCTAAAAAAAAGTTAGTAAAATATTACATTTAAAGACCATTCCTCACTATAAGATTCTCCATAATTGGGCTTTTGAAATAAGCTAGCGCTCAACATGATATAGATTAGAACGTACCTTTGATCAATTTGTCCACCCAAGTTTCTCTTTCTAAATTGTAGGGCGGCATGCTGTTTTGAACATGATGGGTGGTTCACCAAGATGTCAACCACTTTGGAATCTCTTCCTATAAGCATGCTTCTCTTGTTGATCGATATTGGCTTTGCGTTATCATCGTTAACATCATACAGAAAATAAGCGCCGGTTGATGGGGGATCGCAAGCATCCTGTGGTTCAGTATACTTCAGCTGTACACCTTTAATATTATTAGACTCCTTAGCCAATAACCCTGAAGGCTTGAAGTTTGGTTTTTCCCTGGGCGGTAAAGGTGCTTCTTGTTGGATCATCTGTTGGTCATGATTGGCATTATGGTGGAATGGTTGGAATTCTCTTCTATTGTGACTGTAGTGGTCTCTACCGTTGTCCCTGTCTCTGGAATAGTCTCTATAAGGTCTTCTGTCGCCAGCCGCTCTATCATTTCTATACTCAGATTGGCCCCTTCGTCTTGACTGTTGCCTCTCATGATCTCTGAGTCTCTGTTCCCTCTCACTGATTGCAGACATTCTATAAAAAAATGTTAATATCTGCATAATTTTTACCAAGAGAAAGCTGCAATATTTAATGTTGATTACATTCAACTCTTCAACTAAATCTTTAAATCTGTAGCTATGTTAAACTATGTAATTGTAACTATCTAGCTATGTAACTAAACACTTTGTAAATTCAAATATCAAAATAAATCGGTTTGCGCACATCGTCCATACAAAATTTTTTTATGCGATGAGCTACAAAATCTTTAAGCTAAACAAAACTTGATTTCAGATTAGAAGATTAAAACACAACATGGCTAGAAAGACAAGGTTGACTACCTCGCAGCGTAAAGATGCCCGTAAGAAGGAGCAAGAATATTTGGCTGAGCTGGAGAAAACCATCCAGGAGTACGATCCAAAGACGGAGAAACCTACTCAGTTCAAACAACTACCTTTATCCAAAAACACTTTGAACGGGCTGACTTCTGCTAATTTCGTTTCATTAACTGGTATTCAAAAAGAATCCATCCCATATGCCTTGAAGGGTGAAGATATCCTTGGTGCTGCAAAGACTGGGTCTGGTAAGACTTTAGCATTCTTGGTTCCTGTCATTGAAAAATTATATAGAGCTGAATGGACTGAATACGATGGTTTAGGTGCCTTGATTATTTCACCAACAAGAGAACTAGCTATACAGATTTACGAAGTTTTATTGAAAATTGGGAAGTATAACAGTTTTTCTGCTGGGTTGGTTATCGGTGGTAAAGATGTTAAATTTGAAATGGAGAGAATTTCCAAAATTAACATCTTGATTGGTACTCCTGGTAGAATCTTACAACATATGGATCAATCTGTTGGGCTGGAATTATCTAATTTGCAAATGCTGGTCTTGGATGAAGCAGATCGTATTTTGGATATGGGGTTCAAGAAGACTTTGGATAGTATTGTATCAAACTTGCCTCCAACAAGACAAACTCTTTTGTTTAGTGCTACACAGTCAAACTCTGTTGCTGATTTAGCTAGATTGTCTTTAACCAATCCAAAATACATTGGTGTTGATGAAGTTGAAAAGTCAATTGCAACACCAGATTCCCTACAACAAGCCTACATAACAGTTGAATTACAAGACAAGTATGATGTCTTATACAGTTTTATCAAAACACACTTGAAATCCAAAATGTTGGTGTTTTTTGCCTCCTCCAAAGAAGTTCATTTTGTTTATGAAACATTTAGAAAATTACAACCAGGTGTTTCTCTAATGAAGCTACATGGTCGTCAGAAGCAAACATCTAGAACCGAAACCGTTTACAAGTTCTCTAAAGCCCAGCACGTTTGTTTATTTGCCACTGATGTCGTTGCTAGAGGTTTGGATTTCCCTGCTATTGACTGGGTTGTCCAAGTTGATTGTCCAGAAGATGCTGATACATATGTCCACAGAGTTGGTAGAGCTGCTAGATTCGGTAAGGCTGGTAAGTCATTGTTAATGTTAACTCCACAAGAAGAGCCAAATTTCCTGAAAAGACTTGCTGCTAAGAAGATTGAACTGAATAAACTGAATATTAAACAAGCAAAGAAAAAGTCTATTAAGCCTCAATTACAAGCTTTATGTTTCAAGGATCCAGAGTTGAAATATTTGGGTCAAAAGGCGTTCATCTCATATGTACGTTCTGTTTATGTACAAAAGGATAAAGATGTGTTTAGACATGCTGATTTGCCATTGGAAGAATTTGCCAAATCTCTAGGATTACCTGGTGCTCCAAAGATCAAAATTAAAGGTGGTGAAAAGGATAAAGAATTGAAGAATGCTTCAAGACAATTACTAGCATTGTCAAAGGCAAACGATGAAGGTGAATTCGAACAAACAGAAGATGACAAGAAAGTGAGAACAAAGTATGATAGAATGTTTGAGCGTCAAAATCAGAGTGTTTTGTCTGAACACTACTTGAACATCAACTCAAACAACAAAGACACAGGAAATCCTGAAGAAGCTGATGATAGTGATGATGATTTTATGAAGGTCAAGAGACCAGACCATGAATTGAACGAAGAAGATCTACCAGATTTAATTGCTCCAACTTCAAAGAGAGCTGCAAAGAAGGCACTATCAAAGAAAGCATCATTAATTAACAAGGGTAATCCAAAGAAATTGTTGTTTGATGATGAAGGTAAGCCACATGAGCTATATGAGTTTGAAGATGAAGATGATTTCCGTAAGGCTGGTGATGCTCTGCAACAAAAAGAAGAATTTGTGGCTAAGGAAACTTCTGTTATGAAGGAAGTTGATCTGGATGATAAAAAGTTGGCAAAGGAAAAGAAACAGGAAAAGAAACGTAAAAGAAAGGAAGCTGAAAGAAGAATACAAGAAGAGAGTGATTACAGTAGTGGTGATGAGGATGATTATGAAGGTCCAAGAGTGTATGTTGGTGGTGATTTGGACAAAGATTTGGAACAAGGTGAGGCTGAATCTAGTAGTGATGAAGAAAAACCTGCAGCAAAGAAACCTAAGTGGTTTCAAAATGATAAGAACGTTGGTCGTGAAGATGAAGATAACAATGTTTTGGAATTGGAACAACCAGAAACTATTGAAGATTTGGAAGCTTTGACTTCTAGATTGATTGGTGGTATTTAAAAAGGTGATGTATAATAATTAGATAAATAGAAGCATTCATTTGTATACTGGTACTTAAAATATATAGTTGTAAACCAATCATGATCTCTTCCAAAAGGCTATACAATAATAGATTATGAGGCTCATTAATTAAATGGATGATAAATGAATGTATCTGTTTGCACGCAATGGGTCTGCAGAAACCAACTTCTTTAATGATTCCTTGATTTCTGGGGTATAGTCATTATTCTGTTTCGTTTTGTTGATCAAGTTTTCAATTGTAACAATTGTTTGCAAACACCAATTGTTATCTCTACCTTTGTTGTCATCTTTTTCCAATTCATTCAATTCTTTTACTGTTGCTAATTGTTCATTTAGAATGGACAGATATGTTTCATCGTCAATATCCTGAATGAATAACTTTTCTGTAAGCAACCATCTCAAATAAATCCATACACTTTGATCCTCAGGGTCAGTGAACATTGCATTTTGTAAATATGTCAATTCTGTCTTTAGAAATCCCACTTTTGAAGTAAACAAATCAGTTGGTTTTGATTCGAATAGTAATGGAATCAATTTGGTTCTATTATGCCATGCAGAGAAATTTGAAAAATTCTTGTTGATCATCTTTGTGGTGTACTCAAACTCTGATAATGCTAGTGATTTGTGTTCCACTCTTTCTATATTCTCTATAATATATCTTCTATAATGCCATCCATGGAAATTTCTTGCATCCATAGTTAATAATTTATCCACAATGTTCAATTCAAATTGCCAATTTGCTCTTGGGTGATTCTCCAAAACCCATCTTCTATGATTCCAAATGCAATATATCTTGGGGTTTGATTTTAACTGTAGCATGACAAATCTCAGCTCTGTTTCTAACAATTCACATAGTTTTTCAGTGGTTAACTCCCTTTTATAATATTCAGTGATGATCTCCCGTCTATAGTTCCAAACTGTGTAATGTTCAGGATTCAAGTTCAACAACTCAGTGGTCTTTTTGAAGTATGATTCGCCAAACTTGTTGGCCTTGTGAGAATCGAGTACCAGTGTGTTTAGGTCTTTATAGAATTGGATTTTGGAAGCTTCCTTTTCTCGTTTAAGACGTTTTGCCTCCTCACTTAGATGGAATCTCTTTATACCATGCTGTAAAAAAAGTGTGTTAATACAAATCAAGCGCCACTAGATGTTTTGGTGACCTGATCAAAATTGCTTACCATAACTATATCCAACTGCTCTCAATATGTTTCCTGTTATCCTTGTGTTTCTTCTGAGAAGTGAAATGATTGGAAAGTTGATTTTAATTCTGAAAAATAAAAATAATCAAAACAAAACATAAACAAAACAAATCAGCATATTGCCAGATTGATGTCAGCACCAACGAGATCCAATTTGTCCATCAGGGGCTCAGCAAACACCGTTGCAGAGTTCTTCGAGTACTCTGTCAACTCCATCTTGTACCAGCGTGGGATCTACCCCCCAGACGACTTCAAGATTGTGAAGAAGTACGGGTTGAACTTGCTAGTCACCTGTGACGATGAGATCAAGTCCTACATACGAAAGATCATGCTGCAGCTGCACAAGTGGATCGTGAGAGGGAAGCTCACGAAGTTGATTGTGGCGATCATTGAGAGGGACAGCGGCGATGTTGTTGAAAGATGGCAGTTTGATATTCAAGTGCTGGGAAGAGATGGAGATGATACTGCTACACCAATCCAAGAAAAGACACAAGAGCAGATCCAGAAGGAAATACAGGCAATCATCAGACAGATCACAGCGAGTGTTACGTTCTTGCCTGCGTTGGACACGGGTGATTTCACCTTCAACGTGTTGGTGTACGCAGATGCCAATGCTAGTGTTCCTACAGAATGGATTGATTCAGATGCCAAAGAAATCACCAATGGTGAAAAGGTCCAATTCAGAAGCTTCTCGACATCAAACCACAAAGTTGACACCCTCGTCAGCTACAAGTTGAACGATTAATGAAGTGGATCAATTACAATTTGAATATAAATAAATCGCTTATATATATAAGCTTATATATAAAACTATATATCAATGCAACGTCGAAACAAAATTATGACATCATAAGAAATGAAAAGTTTGTATAATAATATAAAACAAATGTGACAGGGAGAGGGATTTTAGAAAGAAACAAAAAATCAAACAAAACAGCGAAACTTTTTATAACTCATCATGATCAAAGTAATCATCATCGTCATCTTCATCGGCACCTTCTTCGTCACCGGTGGCAGCACCGTATAACTTTTGGGTGATTGGATGAGCAACCTTGGACAAGGCTTCAAACTTTTCGTCAAAGTCTTCCTTGGTGGCAGTTTCTTCGTGGTCTTCCAACCATTCCAAAACATCGTTGGCAGCATCTAGCAAAGTTTCCTTTTCATCTTCTTCAATCTTACCACCCAAACCGTTTTCATCACCAACTTGGGTCTTCAAAGAGTGTGCATAGTTTTCCAAAGTGTTCTTGGCTTCAATCTTTTCCTTCAATTCAGCATCTTGCTTGGCGTACTTCTCAGCTTCTTCAACCATACGGTCAATATCATCTTGAGACAATCTACCACGGTCATTCTTGATGGTGATGGATTCACTCTTACCAGTACCCTTGTCAACAGCAGAAACAGTAATCAAACCATTGGCATCTAGGGCAAAAGTAACTTCAATTTGTGGAACACCTCTTGGTGCTGGTGGAATGTTGGTCAATTCAAACTTACCTAGCAAGTTGTTATCCTTAGCCATGGCACGTTCACCTTCGTAAACTTGAATCAAGACAGTTGGTTGGTTATCAACAGCAGTGGAGAAGATTTGAGACTTCTTGGTTGGGATAGCAGTGTTTCTCTTGATCAAAGTAGTCATAACACCACCAGTGGTTTCAATACCCAAGGTCAATGGGTTAACATCCAACAAAACGATATCTTCGACACCTTCTTCACCAGACAAAACACCAGCTTGAACAGCAGCACCATAGGCAACAGCTTCATCTGGGTTAATGCTCTTGGAAACCTTCTTACCGTCAAAGTATGATTCCAACAATTCTTGAACCTTTGGAATTCTAGTGGAACCACCAACCAAGACAACATCATCAATTTCAGTCTTCTTAACGTTAGCATCCTTCAAAACTTGTTCAACTGGCTTCAAGGTCTTCTTGAACAAATCAATGTTTAATTCTTCAAACTTGGCTCTGGACAAGGATTCACTCAAATCGATACCATCAACAAAGGAGTCAATTTCGATTCTAGTAGAAATTTGGGAAGACAAAGTTCTCTTAGCCTTTTCAACTTCTCTCTTTAACTTGGAGATGGCCTTGTTGTTTTGAGAAATATCAATACCGTGCTTCTTCTTAAAGGTCTTAACCAAGTGACGGACAACTCTGAAATCAAAATCTTCACCACCCAAGTGAGTATCACCAGAAGTGGCCAAGACTTCAAAGACACCATCTTCAATGGACAACAGAGAGACATCGAAAGTACCACCACCCAAATCGTAAACGATAATTTGGTGTTCACCATCAGTCTTGTCCAAACCATAAGCAATGGCAGCAGCAGTTGGTTCGTTAACGATACGTAGAACGTTCAAACCAGCAATAGTACCGGCATCCTTGGTGGCTTGCTTTTGGGCATCGTTGAAGTAAGCAGGAACAGTGACAACGGCATGGGTAACCTTCTTACCCAAGTAGTCTTCAGCAATTTCCTTCATCTTACCCAAAATCATACCAGAGATTTCTTCAGGAGTGAACACTTTTTCTTCACCCTTGTACTCAACTTGAACGGCTGGTTGGCCACTCTTGTTGACCACGGTGTATGGCAGGTGCTTCATGTCTCTTTGGACGGTCTTGTCGTTGTACTTCAAACCAATCAATCTCTTGATGTCAAAGATGGTGTTCTTTGGGTTGGCAGCAGCTTGGTTCTTTGCAGCGTCACCAATTAGTCTCTCATCTTTTGTGAAAGCGACATAGGAAGGAGTGATTCTGTTACCTTGCTCGTTGGCCAAGATCTCGGTCTTACCGTTCTTCATCACAGCAACACAGGAGTAGGTGGTACCCAAGTCAATACCAATGACAGTACCGTAGTTCTCGGTGTCGTTGTCAGCGGCGGCTAGAGCAAAGCTCTTTTGGCTGAACAAAGGCCCGAC
>JAJLVX010000568.1:0-12442 GCA_030564525.1 Liangdongia berthetii | reverse complement strand
GGTGACATGAATAGTTTGCATTCAACGGTAGTCCCTACTTTGATATTACATGCAGCAGGCTACATAACTCTATTTGTACTCCAGGCTCATACACATAAATTATAATGCTCTAGAGTCTATAGTAGTATATAATATATCGATACTGATTGTATCTTATATGATCTCATTATTATCATTAATATATATTACACGATATTATAATTTATTTCGAATTCGCTTTATAGGATTGTAATTCTAGTAGCGGTGTATCCGTTTTTATAACTCTTCTCTTCTGCGTCTTCATTGTAAGTTGTTACACACGAATTATAAGCTGTGCTACTGAAGACACAAAACAGAATGTTCAAGTGGCATGGAGTCTGGAGAAGAAAGAACAATACATTCATGAACCACTAGTGACTACTTCAAGATACTATGACAATCCATAATTCATTGAGACATGCTACTACACTCATCTTAGTTAATCTTCCAAAGGTCACCCTCTCGTAATTTTCACAAAAAATTATATCCATCAAATTATAAAAAGTTAACTAAAACATTGATTAAAACATTGAACATTTCAACTTATTTTCATTAATATAAAAGCATATACACACAGAACAATGAGCGAAGAGAAACCATTATCATCCACAGCCAAATTTATTTCAGAATTGACAGGCTCAAAAGTTGTTGTCAAGTCATACACAGGTGAAGAATATCATGGTATGTACCATGTGAAGTGCTTTGTATTCGCATCAGAACTAACAAAAAACCTTTTTTTCAGGTCTGCTTTCTAGTATTGATGGATACTTGAGTGTTGTTTTACAGGATGCTGAAGAGTATATAAACGGCTCATTGACAAAGAAGTATGGTGATGTGTTTATACGTAGTAACAATGGTGAGTTTACTTGAATTTTTGGAATGGATTGATTAAACAAATTGATATGAACTAACATAAGATTTAGTGTTGTACATTTCAGAGGCATGAATATATTAATATACAGAATGATATAATGATATACAATGGTAGTATAGTAGTAAAGGTAATAGTAGTCTAGTATTACCCTCCTCACTTTTTAATCGGCATAAGCGTCCTGACGGTGTTTGAGCGTATGTGACGCTTATGCCGTGCCAATTGGAAAATGGCCAACCCCCTGAAAAAAATTAGTTGAACGAAGAAACAACAACAACGAAATCACAGCTCTTTTCAACCAATTCTTTAATAGAACAAACATCATCGAAAACAATGTCTTTCATCGCCAAACGTTCTTTGTCTACTTTGATCCCACCAAAGATTGCTTCTGCCAAAGTGAGTATTGCTGGAGTTTATGGTTGTTGTTTTTGATCGAACGCGTGGAGTGTTATTGGGTGTGAATTAAAGGAAAAAGCACAGGCCAATTGAGAGATATAAAAGCCTATCCAATCAATCAATGAACTCAATCAATTAAGTGTGAACCCATTACTAACGATTCATATAGAACATTGGTGCTGCTCCAAACGCTAAGCGTCTAGCTAACGTTGTCGAATTTTACAAGTCCCTACCACAAGGTCCAGCTCCAGCCATCAAGCCATCTGGTGTCATTGGTCGTTACAAGGCCAAGTTCTTTGACGGTGACAACGCCACTGGTAAGCCATTGTTGCACTTGGCTGCTTTCGTCTTGGTCTTTGGTTACTCTTGCGAATACTACTTCCACTTGCGTCACCACAAGAATGGTGAACACCATTAAACAAGGGGTGTAATATGTATCAAATATCCTTTCTATATTCAATTTTACACTACAAATATCAACAACAAAAAACAACAACGATTGGGAAATTTGTGAACATCTTTTTTTATTATTATTCAATGTGCTTGAGGTTTATATGAATTCAAAGAAAAAAAAAAATTTGCAGATTCCGATTATGACTATTAGAGAAGATAAGGGCATGTTTGTTTCCACTGTTATAGAGAACAATCAAAGAAAAATATATAAATCATGTTATGACGTTTATTATGAGTGTAGTTGTATTATTTATTTGATATTTATTGTTTAATAATTTTTAGCATCTCATCGACATTGGTGATCTTATGTCTTGGAGACCCAAACCCTTCTTGTTCAGCGAGTTTCTTCTCAGCCTGGTCCAAACGTAACCAATCATCCCAGTGCACAGCACCATCAATAACTAATCCTTCAGACCCTTTCTTCTTGCCATCATTCTTAATCTCACCATTCTCGAAATCCTGAACAATTGTATCAGCAGTATTAAATGCGCCTAGCATAGTTGCCGCAATGACACCTTTAGCACCGGTTTTAATCCACCCAGAAGCGTATAAACCTGGCAATGCATTTTTAGCTGGCCCTAATAGTCTACCATTCTCGTTTGGAAGCACACCTTTACGTGTGTCAAAGGCAATTCCCAACTCTTTTAGGCCTGGAATAGGTTCGCCTTTATACCCAATACTTGGAATAACTAGATCGGCCTTGATGGTTTCAAAACTGTTGGCTATTGGTGACACTGAAGATGTTTCTTTGTCCAATTGATTGTTTTGGAATGTGATTGAAGATGTTAGTTTGGGATTTGTGTCGTTTGGAGTGATTTTAACTGGGGATTTCAAGTATTCTAAAGACCAAGATTTATCAAAAGTTTCAGGCACTTTATACTTCAACTTTTTACGTTCAGATGGTGGTGTCAATTGGGTCAAGATCATATCCAGTCTTCTCTTGACAACTCTATCAAGACCACTTTTTGATGCCACAAGATCATCAAGAACTTCTTTCGAAACACCATTAAATTTGACACCAAATTGCTCCAACTCCAACAACTCTCTAAACTCTTTATTCGTAAATGCACTTTGTAAAAACCCTCTTCTTGCAACAATCTTTACATTCTTAATAGCTTTATTCTGTAAAACCTTGATAGCATCTCTTGTAATATCAGTTTTTTGCAACTCATCAACAGGAAGCAGCAACACTCTTGCAACATCAATCGCAACATTACCATTCCCAATGATAACCACATCTTCAACCTGATCCAAAGGAGGATCCAATGCCTGACACTCAGGCAGCCCATTATACCAGCCAACAAACTTTCTAGCACTAATGACACCAGCAGAACCATCCCCCTCGACACCAAGCGAGTTTTCCTTTGTGCATCCATAACTGAACACAATTGCATTGTATCGACTGGCAAGCTCATTAACACTCACATCACGCCCAACCTTGACGTTCCCCCAGAAGTTGAACTGTGGGTTCGCAGCAACCTGGTTGAACGTGTCCTCGCAGTTCTTGACCTCTGGGTGGTCTGGCGCAACGCCGTAGCGACTTAGCCCAAATGGTGTTGGGAGCTGTTCAAAGAGATCGATGCTGACAGATGGAGTCTTTTGGAAGAGACGGTGTGCGGTGTAGAATCCCGCTGGGCCTGAGCCTATGATGGCGACTTTGAGCTGTGCTGGGGTGGTGAAGTGTGCTGCTGTGCTGGAAAATGTTCTTTTATGGAGTGTTTTGAGCATTTCGGTTGTGGGTACTAATTAATTGTGTTGGTGGGATTATTTGTTGGATGTATTTTTATTCATGCAGACATAAATATCTGATATTTATATTTATAATACCAAAGAAAGGTGAGTCATGGATGAATTGTTTATTGATGATGTAATTCATTCCATAGATAACTTTATAGTAGCTCTACGAATTTATTATACCCTTTTATAACTAATTAATCATTAAATGTTCTATATAATCAGTAATAATTCGTACATCTCTCAACCTTGTGTACTGTAAAACACTTGACACTGCACACTCTGGCATGGCAATGGACACAAGAGGAAGGAGCATTATCCCCACAGATGATACACAACTTCTTTGCTGGCACAAGCAACGCAGCATTCTGTTTCTTCGACACCACGTTGAACAGAATCGACGCGTTCTTATCATCCTCATCCAAATAATTATGCAGCTGTTTTCTCGAGTTCAAAATCTTCTTCACCTGAGCATTCGACCCTGTCTTCAACCTCCCACCTTTTGGTCCCAATTTGACTTGTTCCTGGCCGTGATGGGGTGGGAACCTGGCATAGTCAAAGACAAGCCCAGTCTTGGGTAGTTCGATCCTGGCGCTCTCGTTGTAGTTCTCGCGGTCCAGCTCCTGGAAACGCTTCATGGATTGCTTCTGCTCAACCAGGTCTTCTGTGAGCGCAGTGCCGTGGATGTTGGACTCGATGGCGGATAGGTTGTATGTTCCTGGTGCTAGACGTTTTCTCTTTGAGCTCTCATCGGCAGTGGGTCTCTTGCGCTTGGATGCGAGACTCACGGAGGAGGTGAAGTATATGTCTCTGTTGTATTTGTTGTTTATCTCTTCGACACGCATTGTGGCTTGCTTGCTTTGTTTCTTGGTTGTGTTTAATTGTTGTTGGTTATTATTATAAATGATGTTTTGATGAGTTTGATTTTCAATATTGAAATTTTCAGTAACTGCAGATTTGACTTGTAAGTTGTCACACTGTATAACTAATATATAGATAGATAGATAGATAGATAGATGGTTCTACTAGTTATTATAATTTATATAATTATACGGTATACCCAATCAATTAAAACATATATATTTATAGATATAAAACAAGTAAATAATGAGCTCACTCCTTAACAAAGACAGCAGCAGCACCCATACCAGTACCTATGCACATACTAGTGACACCAATTTGTCCTGGGGTTAATTCACGCATCAAAGTGGCAACTTGACGAGCACCAGTGGTGGCCAATGGGTGGCCCAAGGCAATAGCACCACCTCTTGGGTTAACCTTTTCGAAATCAGCACCAATCTTGACAATACTGAATAGACATTGAGCAGCAAAGGCCTCATTGATTTCAAAAACATCAATGTCACCAATGGTCAACCCTGCATTTTCCAAAACGGCTGGGATGGCATATGCTGGGCCAACACCCATGATATCTGGCTTGACACCAACAGCCTTAAAGTTGACATATTTACCAAGGATTGGCAAGCCCAATTCGTTGGCAACATCACGTCTAGCCAATAGCACAGCAGCAGCACCATCAGACACTTGTGAAGAGTTACCAGCATGTGTAGTACCACCAGCTTTGAATGCTGGGCGGATACCACCCAAAGACTCCTTAGTGACACCAAATCTTGGACCACTGTCAGTATCAACAATGTGAGTTTGGCCATCGCTAGTGGTGACTTCAATTGGGATGATTTCATCCTTGAATAGACCCTTCTTTAAAGAATTTTCAGCCTTGTTGTAGGAATAAGCAGCAAACTCATCTTGGTTCTCTCTAGGAATGTGGTATCTTTCTGCAACGTTTTCATTAGTGATACCCATTGGGATTTCACACTTACGGGCATCACCAACTTCCCTCACAGGCTTGGATAATTTTGGGGCCCATTTACCAAAGTTTTGACTCATTGATTCAACACCAGCAGCCAACCCAATTTTGATTTGACCAGACTTGATAGAGTTGGCAATGACGTTAACGGCAGTCAATGAAGAAGAGCATTGTCTGTTGATGGCCAAGAAGGCTGAGCTGTCAGGAATACCAGCGGCAAGACAAGCAGCACGGTGCTCAGTGGCACCAGCACCTGGGTTCAAGCAGTTACCAACAGCAACGTCTTCAATCAAAGCAGGATCAACGGTGGATTGCTCCAAAAACTTTTTTAGGAACTTGGCCAAAAGCTCATCTGTTGCGGTGTCTTTGAACAGCCCCTTCTTACCCTTTGTCAAGGCTGTTCTGTTGGCAGCAACAATGACAACATCGTCGTTGTGTTTGGCTCTGATGCTGTCTGCTGAAGGGGTTGAAGTTAGGTGGCTTGAGATTTGGTTTAGTCTGTCCATTGTGGTTTGTTTCTTGTGTTGTGGATTAGTTTTGTACTATATGGATATACTGTTCATTTAGAGCAGAGTAGAGTATTAGTCTTTATATAATAAATAATCAGTACAAAATCAACATTGCCGACATGGTCAATTTTTACCCCAAATTTTCGGTTAGATTTAATTTGAAATGACACACTCAAATGATCAAATTAAATCATCAAACATAAAAAGAATAAAACATTCGATGATCAGTATTCTTAAAGCTGTAATGGACTCTAGAAGTCTAGACATTATTAATACTATCAACTTTCCTTTTTCAGTTGTCATCATTCATGACCCAAATAATTGGAGAAGGTTTGAAGTGAGGAGAAAGTTACATATTTGGACACATTTCATTCAGCCGAGGTTTAATTCGATTATGTAAGTGTTTATGTAATCATAGTCATAAAGGATATGAAAAATTTGTCGGAAAAGTGTTGATGCAACATATTCAGTGAGGTAGAATTAGTACTGTTGTTTACATTATAAACAGAATGTCAGGTAATGATGTCCCTGGTAACGATACCAAACCAAAGGTCAACAGAAGACCAAAAAGACCACAGAATAAAAACAAAAAGAGTCCAACTAAAACTGAAGACACAAAGAATGAATCAATATTAACTGCTACTACAAATGATAATGCTAATAAACCAAAACCAAGAAATAGAAATAGAAATAAAAGTAATAACAATAACAACAATAATAATAGATCAAAAACAAACAAATCCAATACACCAAAACCTAAAGAAGAAACAAGAACACAAGAGATTGAAGAGTTGATCTATAAAATGTCCAATTATAAAAACGTCAAACTGGTCAATTCTACAAACAAGTCCAAAATCTTTAAAGTGGAGCTGAATGATGAACCAGATGTTGAACCTTTAAAGTTGACCATACCAATTGTTAAAAAACATTCCATCTCCATCGATTTGTTCAACAATGATTTCGGTGCAAACTTTAATACCAGCTCTAATAGTTCTAGTCGCTTTTCAGATACTGATAGTTTGGCTTCAAGTGGTACTGCACATTCTAGAATACCACAAAACACCAAAAACGTTATACGGAATTTCAATCAAAAGAGTAAAGCAAATGATCAGTCATTACTCTTTTATACAAATTATCTGTTCAACAATTTGGACAAGTTAATCTTAGAATCAACCATTTACAAGAATTACGAGGCATTAAAATTACAGCTGCATATTAATAATAATAATAACAATAGTAGTATATAACATTCATTTAAAAGGATTCATTAATAATATAATAATAAGTTTAGTTTTTTTTTAATTTAAATACAGTCCTTCAAATTAATCTTGTTCCGTATAAAAACATTTTCTTTTTGGTACACTAGAAATAAACGTAAAAAACACTTATTCAAAAGTTTTAATGAATTGAACAGCCTTTTCAGTTTCTTCGTGTCTCTTTTCAGAGTTCCAACCTAATTCATCACCCAAAACCTTGACAACACCATCAACAGAACCCAAGGCAGCCTTAGCATCCAAGAAAGCCAATCTACTTCTTCTAGCCAAGAAATCAGTTGGAGTTCTAACATATTCGTATTGGATACCGTACTTCAACTCAGCAACGGAGAATGGGTATTCAAACTTCTCATAAGTTGGATCAGAAACACCAGCAGCCAAGTTGACTGGCAATTGGTTGAACTTATCTTGCTTGTAAATTTCCAAAATTAGAGGAGCTCTGGTACCATAGTTGGAAGCCAAATGTTCAGCCAATTGAGTGGTGATTTCGTACTTTTGAGCTAATCTTGGGGCCAAAGTGGATTCAAAGTTTTCACCACCAGCCAAAACCAATTGCTTGGTGACAGAAGACTTGACTGGGAATTGGTTGTTCTTGACAACTTCATCAATGGTTTCTTCAGCCATTTCTCTGTAAGTGGTCCACTTACCACCAGAGATGGTGGTCAAACCAGTTTCGGAAGTGAATAGCAAGTGAGATCTAACCAAGTTTTGAGTACCAGAACCAGAGGCTCTTGGATCACGAACCAAAGGTCTGATACCAGACCAAGCGGACAAAACGTCCTCTCTTCTGACTGGGAACTTGATGTAGTGTTGCAATTCTTGTAAAATGTCTTGGATATCGGCTTCAGTTGGAGTTGGGTTTTCTGGCACCTTGTCTAGAGGAACATCAGTGGTACCAGCTAGAACCTTACCTTGCCATGGCAAGAAGAACATGACACGACCATCAGCAGTGTTGACATCCAAGATACCTAGATCTTTTGGACAGTAGTATTCAGGCAAAATGATGTGGACACCGGCAGATGGAACAACCATCTTTGGTGGGACTTCAGCTGGGGCAACACCTTCTGGGGACTTGTCCATTTCCAAAATGACATCAGAGTAAGGACCAGTGGCATTGACAACAGCAGTGGCATTGATATTGTATTCTTGGCCGGTTTCACGGTCCTTGGCAACAGCACCAACAACCTTACCATCCTTCTTCAACAATTTGACAACTTCAGTGTAGTTCAAAACAGTAGCACCATTTTCAATAGCAGTAATGGCCAAAGTAGCATTCAATCTGGAATCGTTAAAAGAACCATCGTGGTAAACCAAACCAGCCTTCAAGTTATCGGTGTCTAATTGAGGACAAGCAGCAGCAGTAGCAGCTGGGCCCAACAAGTAAGAGGATCTCAAGTTTTGGCTACCAGCAAACAAATCGTACATCTTGGTACCGACGTAGAAGTAAGGAACTTGCCAGTACTTGTAAACAGGAATCAAAATAGGTAGGACAGAACCCAAATGAGGGGCGGTTCTCAAAACATTGGCACGTTCGTTCAAAGCTTCAATAACCAAGTCCAATTGGGCCTTGGACAATTGCCAAAAGGCCTTTTCCAAGTATCTAACACCACCATGGGCCATCTTGGTAGATTTAGAGGATGTACCAGAAGCATAATCGTTTCTTTCAACAAGAGCAACGTTCAAACCTCTAGTTGCAGCATCGACGGCGGCACCAGCACCGGCAGCACCACCACCAATGATCAAGACATCAAACTTTGGAGTGGTTTCCAATTTCTTGAATAGTTCTTCTCTAGTTGGAGGAGCAGGTCTGGAAGTGACGATTGGTGGCAATGTAGCGTCATTGTGTAGTTTTTGACTTGAGTTTTGGGTCAAGTAGTAAGAAGACAAGGCGGTTGTAGCAATGGCGGTAGCGACAGCACCACGCTTAGCAACAGTCTTGAATGCGAATGACATGTTCTTTCTATAATTTATGACAAAGAATCAAAGACTCCAAGAAACAAGAAAAGAAAGAAAGAAAGAAAGAAAGAGGTTATTACACGGTTAGAATCTGTTGATGGAAGTGTAATGGATTTTATACAAAATTTCATGGAAACACGTCAGTTCTGGATTTGTCGAGACTACGAAAAAAAAGCTGGACAAAAAAATGAAAAAATGCCATGGGACAACTGGGACAAACAGAGGAGTCACGGGACAAATAGACGATGGTGCCTCGGTAGAATTGTAATGGAGGACAGGAGTGTGTTGTGAAGTTGAAATATCAAAGTTGTAGTGTATCACATCACTGAAATAGACACCAGACAACCATTTCAACCAACAAACCAACCACAATAGTCCATTACTAACCACCATCTCTTTGTAACACTCTTTCAAACGAATTACATACCCATCCCGGTCGCCGCCTGTGCAACAAAAGAAAGCTGAAAATTGTCCCTTCTGCCCAGCTGGTCGCGCCCGTCAACCACAAAGCTGTCAAGCGGACAGCACTCAATTTTATTTAACTTTCCGCATTACAATTGTTTATTGGCTGCTTGATGTTGTATTTTAGTGAGGGGATCTCTTTAATAGTACTTTAACATATAGAGATCTAATCCGCAAATGATCCATATACTATTCAATTGCCTCTCTTTCTTTCCTGCTAGTTAATTGATACTAACTACAAGCTCATATGCAAGAGGCTGGAGCAATCCTTTTCTTCAAATTTGTGTACCACTTTGTAGGCTATTTTTATATGCATGAACAGCTCACTTCAGACAATTAACTGCTGTTTCTAACCCCTTAATAGGCTATTAATGCATGATATTACATGTTATATGTGTATATTTATGGGACATACATTACACTGCAGCAAAACCCTAGCAATTTAGTGAATTTCCCCGTTTGTCTGCTTTTACTCGCTAACTAATAAAAAAAAACGAATTGAGATTTGATTTGATTGTTTTCAATAGTAGTATGGTTTCTTGACTTTATTGTTAAATGTGTCAAAAAGCACTTCTTTAAATATAATGTTCATTGGGTTCTTTGTTTATCAGTAGTATAGCAATTCTAATATTGCGCTTATTAGCCGAGACGGTTAAAACTAAAAGTGGTCATAGGAAGAAAACCAATTTTAAAGAAACAAGTAGTACTACTACTAATAAAGAATAGAGAAATCAGACGCTTGTTGCTATTGCTTGTGATTATTGTACTGCACATCACGTAGGTACCGAAACCCTTTGTCTTTGAAGCTTAAGATCTGAAAACGGTTGAAAAGAAATCTGCAGACAAATTTAGGGACCCTGATGCTCTCATGATGATTTGTTCTTGAATCTTGTTCTTGTAGTGATCATTGAGGAACTTAGTAAGTTGTAACTTGTGACGGCTAGTATCGCGGTGATTTGTTCTATATTCTTGTTATCGATTATGCTGTACAAATTCTATATGCAAATCTCCAGATCCTGGAATTAACAAGCTGTGTCTTTAATTTCAATGGTGATCAAAGTACAACTATTATTCAATTATCAACAATTGAACATTTTCCAATTCTATCTATAATACTAATTTGGAACTACTATTGATTGACTCTTGGTCCTTGGAGCATATCATTTGCAAAGTAGTAGTAGTAGTTTACTTATAACTTCACTCAAACAAATCCCCGGAGGAGCACTGGTAAGGAAAAACAGTAACGATTTACTGGATCCTGCAACTCCCCGGGGAGGCCAATCATGGGCCATGGCCATCACCAAATTCAAATTTGTCTCAGATTTTCAAAAATGTCCCAAATACATGCGACACGGGACAAATTGACAGAGTAGATGATACTATTCAATATCAATATCAATATCAAGATCATTACACAGAATAATTATACTATATCCTTTACTAACGACATATAAAATCATAATAAATATAACCATATTAACTCAATATTTAACATTCCCCCATTTTCTAATTATGTATAATAAAAAACAACATCATTCCCTAATGTGATTGGTTTTTTTAGTCTTCTTTGGCACACCTTTTAATCTCTTTATAATCATCAGTGGAACAGTAGTCATATAATTATTCAACTCTTTAGTGATTAATGAAAAAGTAGTTATGAACAAAGTTGGCTTCAAATACTTGACAATCTCATTCAGGAAGTGCTTTGGATACTGTTGATTCAAACACTCTAAAACAACATGTAATTTAAAATCAGACACGCGGATCAACTTCAAAGTTTCAATAACAATGTCTGATAATCTTTCAGCTTGTTTCTTATGATAGTCAATTTCAGTTTCATCTTTAACACAACAAATCACATACAAAACATCTCCAGAGCTAAGAGTACTACCAATGGTATATTGTAAAGCACCAATAGACTCCAGAGACAGGTCCAAATATATCACATAAGAATTTGCATGAGATGATGGTTTTACTTGATCATTCTTGAAAAAATCACCATAAGTCACACTTCTTGAAACTCTTAAACTGTCCTCATTGACATCAAATTTGGAACATACAATTGAGCCTGCATGGAAATGTTCTGCAGCCACTTCTTCTTCTTCAGCTTCACCTTGAATATAAATCTTTTTTTTAAAACGTTCATAAACGTCATCGCCTTCACGTTCAATTCTAGCTATTGTATCTGCAGATTTATCTTTTAATCCTAATTTTGCCAAACGCTCATTAACACCACTAACAACACCCTCTGGTACCTTACTATTCAGATCTCTAGCGTCCTGCAATGCCTTTTCAGTAGCTAATACTTCACTCATCTCCTCAGCTCTTGTAGCTTCTTCTTTCAACTCCCTCTCTTCAAAGTCACTTCTTTTCGTTAAAGAACCATACTGTTTCAAGTTATAAAACTCATTGATTGTACCTTTGAAATTTGGTAGTTTCAAGTCGTAAATATCATACTCCAACCCATCATCATCATCACTCAATTGTTCTTCTTCACTGATATCATCCTCTAGATTCTCTGGCAATGGGGTATCATTGGTCACAAATCTCTCTGTTGGATCATGGCTCAAGATACACCACTTGTAATTGTTATCCTCGCCAACTGAGCGGGCTCTGGAGTTTGGTCTTCTTGAAGAGGATCTCTGACGACCTCTACTTGTGGATCGTAAGTTAGCTGCTGTATGTGGTGACAATGAACGATCTCTACCACGAGAGCCATGTGTATGGGTGTCTATTCTTCTAAGAATGGTGTCATTCTCAGCTGCTAGCATGGCCTCTAACGACATCTTGGCTGTGTGTGTGTGTGTGTGTTCTTCTATCTCTCTATTGATCTCTTTGTTAGACAGATGGAGTTTATATTAATGAATTCTCTTCTTGTTCTTGTGGTGCAACGATTTTAGATTGTTTTGTGTTACCCTTTCCAAAAGTATATGTCCGATTATGT
>JAJLVX010000567.1:0-12476 GCA_030564525.1 Liangdongia berthetii | reverse complement strand
TAGCAACGTCTGTCAGAATGTTAATATTGGCAATCCCTTGTGAGATCAAATCTAGTAGTTGTTGTAACTGCACCAATGGTATTGGCTCCTTTAGTTTTAAATGCACTTTTTTGGATAAACTCTTCAGTTGGACGTTCATATCAATATCATGTACAATTGTGCCTTTTCTGACAATGATCCCTTTCACTTTCTCCGTTCTCGAAGAAGTCAAAGGTAGTTTAACCTCATCAGTATCAATAATCAAGGACATGCACTTGTTTAAAGCATCCGCAATATTGGGCAACTCTGGTTTGATGATCTGCTCAACCAGCCATTCCTGTTCCTTCTTCTTGTTGCTTAGCTCAAGCTCATGAATCTCTGTGTCCCCCAATGGTGGGTATATCTGTGCGCTCATTGGATTCTCAGTATGTGTGTTTTTGTTTTGTTGTATCACCAGAAAAATTGTTCGAAAACGAGGATCGTCATTTCGAAGACCATAACAGGAAACGAAGAAAAAGAAGAAAAAGAAGCAGCTGGAAATGTTGAGAACCATCAGAGCACCACTGCAGCTTGTCAAGCAACAAAGAAGAGCATTCATCATTCCAACGCTGGCTGCATTGACTGGTGCCCAAGTCTTTAGAAGTGCCCAGTTAGCTGATTCTATGGAAGACTTAGAACCAGTGGTGGAGCAGCCATTAGACACACAGCAGTCCACCACATCTCTCAACAACAAGTATCCGGATGGTAGATACAAGCTAACAGACACTGAGCGTGTGATTTTATTTGTGGTTTCGGGTGTTTCTGCCTTTTTGAAACCACAGCTTGGTATGAACATCAACAACTTTGGTGAAGCTTCATCATTTGAATTCATCCTAAGGGATTTGAGAGATGCTATGCTGAAAACAGAATCTGGGCGTGCTATTCTACGTGAACGCCCATTGATGAACCCAACTACCCTAGATCCAAACTGGTTGAAGACCCTTCCGGAAAATACACTAGGGTACCACTACTACAAGTTCACTGCAGATGGTGATCCAAGAGCGCCAGTTAGATTCATTGATGATGAAGAATTGGCATATGTGTTTTTGAGATATAGACAAATGCATGATATTGTTCATATTTTGACCAAATCCAAAATTGATTTAGCTGGTGAACTGCCTGTTAAGGCCTTTGAATTTGGTAACACTGGGCTCCCAATGACTGGCCTGGCATGTTTTGCATATTTCAAGCTAAGTGCTAAACGTCAACAACGTGTCAATATGATTGATAGTTTTATCAATGGATTGCAATCCACACCATTGATTTCTGTCTACTGGGAAAAGCAAATGGAAAGAGACTTGAATGAATTAAGAAAGGAATTGGGTATCATTGACCAATAAAGTACAGAAACAACAACCATTACATGTATATATCTAACAAAAGTGACAACCATGAAGAGAATGTAATAAAAGGCTCTGTTCATTTCATATTCTTGTAAGTCCCTTAAGTCTCGTAAGACCGCATAGTCTTCTCAAAGTCTCCATAATCAGACCACATGGTCTCAGAATGGGGTCTAAGAAAATCTCCAAGGTTGAATCAAAGACAATAAAAAAAAAAGAACAACAAAGTCAATTCTGAGCGTGTTGTTAATTTCCTTGATTGCCACTCCTGATATCCTCACCTGCTTCTTTTACACACTAGACTTTGGCCAGTGTTACTGATCACATAAGACAATGGGAAGTCGCACGCAATCCTCGAAAGAGAATGGAGAATTTTTTGATTTAGCACATTTACCTTTGCTACTCGCTTATCCAACTTTATTGTTGGCATCCAATCTAATAACGTCTAAAGGCTCACAGCACAATGATACATTCCTCAGTCTGAATGATTGCCTGCTGAATTTTGCTGCTGTGGTGTTTATATCGTCAACATTGGTTTTAATATTTAGTTACATGGCCAAAGATCAAGATGCTGCTTCTGCACAGGCACAGACGACTCAGAACACATTCAAGGCTAAACTAAAACAAAATAAGCAGTTATTGGTGATATCATCATTGTTATTTGGAAATACTATTATAGGCTCTCTAAGAACCACTATTTTAACTTTGGTGTTGATCATCAGTGGAAGTGTCCCATTTATGATGTCATCGTTGTTATTTGATAGTTATAAACTATACACAGGTGCTGGTGTTGTTTTAGTACCACAATCATTTTCAGAGACACATTTTTATTTGGTTTTGGTTGCTTATTTCTTATTATTTAAGATTAAGAACTCATTACGTGCTTTTACTCAATGCACAACTTTTACTGCTCATCAACTTCTACCGTGGATTTTTGCAGTTGCAAGTTTATGCTATTTAGTTCTTAACTTTGACAAATTGAACTGCAGTATGATTCTTGTTTCTCTTGGTTGTGGTTTAATTTTGAATATATCCAAGATTGATTTAAATATGATTCAGTTCAAGCAAGGCTCGCCAACTGTTGCTGGTATTATTTCCATATTGTTGGAGGTTTTATCATTTAGTTATCAATACCCAATTTACAGTTTTAATACCTTATGTGAAGGGTTTCTAATACTTGCAACTTCGTTGATTAAAGTGAATTCTGATTTATTTCCATCAATTGCAAAAACTGCAACTCCTGTTTCAACTGCTCAACAAGAAAAGAGCATTATCCATGAACTATTGTCGCACAAAGATACAAGAGCCATATTCTCATACTTGCTATTAAACACATCATTCATGTTTGTTCAATTTTTGTACTCTTTCAGATCAAAATCGTTGGGTTTGTTGTCTGATTCATTACATATGGCTTTGGATTGTACATCTTTAGCCCTAGGTTTAGTTGCTGGTGTGTTGGCTAAGAAACCCCCAAGTCAAACATTCCCATTCGGATTGGCCAGAATTGAAACTTTGGCTGGGTTTGCAAATGGTGTATTATTGGTTGGTATTGTTGCTGGCATCATTGCTGAGGCGATTGAAAGAATCATCAATCCGGTGAGCTTGCAAAAGACTGGTGAATTATTAGTTGTTTCCTTCTTGGGGTTTGTTGTGAATATCATTGGTATTTTTGCATTCAACCATGGTCATGAGCATGGTGGACATTCACATGGCCATTCACATAGCCATGGTGGCGGTGGCTCTGATCATGAGAATGACAACATGAAGGGTATTTTCCTTCATATCCTGGCTGATACTTTAGGTTCTGCTGGTGTTGTTTGTTCAACAATATTGACCTCAATCTTCCAATTAAATATTTTTGATCCAATTGCGTCTTTGTTTATTGCTGTTTTGATCTTTTTAAGTGCTATTCCTTTGATCAAATCAACAGCCTCTAACTTACTATTGAGTTTAGATCAAAGTAAAGAGGAGATGATTGGAGAAATCTTATCTGAGATTGTTACAACACCAGGTGTTACTGGTTATTCTAATCCAAGATTTTGGCCCGCTATTGGTTTAACAAAGACTCTGGATTTGGAAACACCAAGCTCAAAGGTTGTGGAAGTTAAGATTCCAAACCTCCACGAACCGCTTGAGTGCCAACATGAGCATAAACATGAACATCAACATATCCATGATGAAAAAAATGAATGCTGTGGACATACTGAAACCGATCATTCACATTCACATGAAGATCCACATAGCCATGAGCACACCTATCAAGAGCATACCAATGAACATGACCATAACCATGATCATGAACATACACATGCAAAGGATCAACACACAGACACACATTCGCACTCACACCACGAAACTCATTCACATTCACATACTGATAACCATAACCACGATGAGGAGAAAGAAGAACAAGATAAGGCATATTCCCTGGTGGGATACATCCATATTCAACACCTAGAGGGTGAGAACTCAACCATCATTAAAAAGAGAGTACAGAAAATCTTCGAGAAGTACAACGTCAAAGCATGGATCCAGGTGGAGAATGAGAGCTGGGTGCACACATGAAGAATACCATAAAGAATATACAGTCGGTTTATTGTAACATTGTAAATAATGCCAGTTTCAACGTAAATTGACACTAAAATCCCAGTCTGTCATTTGTCTCCGGCAAAACAATTTTTTTCTAAAGAAGCTACTCATCTTAGGCTCAGTATTTATAATAAATAGCCCAACTAAAAGAAGAAGAAGAAGCTAAGAATAAACATGTCAAGAGTGGGTACTTTAGTGCTAGGTCCAGCCGGTGTCGGTAAGAGTACATTCTGCAACGCCATCATTTCCCACATGCAAACCATTGGTCGTCGTGCCCATATTGTGAACTTGGACCCAGCTGCTGAGCCTACAGATTATGAATTCACCATTGATATCAGAGACTTGATATCGTTAAGCGATGTGATGGAGGAGCTGCAACTGGGTCCTAATGGTGGGTTGGTCTATTGCTTCGAGTATCTGCTGGATAATTTGGACTGGTTGGATGAAGAGATTGGTGATTACAACGATGAATTCTTGATCTTTGACTGTCCTGGTCAAATTGAATTGTATACTCATATCCCTGTCTTGCCAACCATTGTGAGACATCTACAACAACAGTTGAACTTTAACTTATGTGCTACGTATTTGTTAGAGGCTCCATTTATAATAGATCAGTCAAAGTTTTTCAGTGGTGCTTTAAGTGCCATGAGTGCCATGATTTTATTGGAATTACCACACATTAATATTTTGAGTAAGTTGGATCTAATCAAGGATGAATATTCAAAGAAGCAGTTGAAGAGGTTTTTGAATCCTGATCCATTATTGCTTGTTAACGATGTCAATAATGAAATGAACCCAAGATTTGCCAAGTTGAACAGAGCCATTGCTCATTTAGTTGATGATTTTGGTATGGTTCAATTTTTACCATTAGAAGCAAAGAATCCAGAAAGTATTGCAACAATTTTAAGTTATATCGATGATGTTACACAATGGGCTGAAGGTCAAGAACCAAAAGAACCAAACGATGCGGTGGAAATCGATGAAGATGCATATGATTAAAACAATCAAATAAAAGAAAAAGAACTACAGTACTCATTGTATAATTATAATAAAGTTACATTGTTTTCATTCATTTGTCATTAAGAAATATTATAATTTAATTTGTACACTGTTGTACTCCATTAATTTTTGAAACCAATTGTTGCAATCTTGCTTGAATTGATGTATCTAGTTTTGCAGGCGAAGCAGCTTTAGTAGTTTGTGGTTTCTTCTTTTGTTTTTTAATAACTTTTGTAGTTTTCGTCACGGCTTTCACGGTCTTTTTCTTTGATTCTTGTGAATCCTTTGGTACTTTTTCTACCTTTAGTGCTCTTGTACTTGTCTTCTTCTTTTTAACTTTTTGGATAGAATCATCATAAGATTGAACAATCTTGTCAATGTTTTGACAATCACCAACAACAATTAAATCAATATATTCAATGTAATCAATAATACTCATTGAAGGGACATCTGTATTAACCCATATGACACAACCCTTAGCAGCATGAACTGCTCTGGCTAATTCTTTAACCAAAATTCTAACACCTGGAATCTTTAAAGTTGTACCAGCAATAACAAGACAATCTGGCTTTGATTTTATATCACCAGTAGAAACTCTGCCAATATGTTCACCATCTGGATGAAATTCATTATATAAAACAATTCTTGGTCTTAAGAAACCAAGACTTTGTGGTCTTTTACCAGACATTCTCCTTATTTCATCCAATTCTTCACATTCTGGGCAAACTGGTGGTTTTGTTGTATTGAATAACTCTGGTACAAGATTTGTAGTCCAACGACATTTTGTACAATACATGTGTCTAATTGTCCCATGAAGTTGTATAGTTGGTGGATATGGTGGTTTTGATTTGATCGGAACTGTTGTTTGTAGGTTTGGTAATTCTGTTTCAAGACAATCAATGTTTTGAGTATAACATCTCAATAATCTGCCATCTCCAGAAACCGAATCTATTAATTTATGGAAATCTGTTGGTTTTGTTTCATGTGTAATCTTGTATAATTGTGTCACCATTGCATGAAACTTTGCTGTTGATTCTTCATCTCTGTATAAATTGCTATCGAATAATGCCTTACCTGTGGAGCCTGATGATGTTGAACCTTTCAACCCTTGAAATAAACCATGAGAAGATCTGAAATCAGGGATACCAGAAGCAACAGAAATACCAGCACCAGTAACAACAACCATTCTCTTTGAATGCTTAAAGGCATAGTGCAAAAAACTCACATCTTCATAATCAATATCGTCATCTTGTTCAATGATGGGAATGGTTGAATCAAATGTGTTAATGTCCAAAACGGTCCCATTTGGAGGTCTGTATTTCAACTTTGGCTTTCTCTTGGCTGTTTTTGTAGTGGTATTTGTTGGCTTTGGTTCAGCAGAAGAACTTCTAGACACTTGAGACAGGTTTTTTCTTGTTAAGCTCTTTTGGTCCAAATCAACAATACGATCACATGGAGGAGTAATCGGTAGAGTCTTTTCATGTTTTAAAAGAACAAATTCATCTTCGTCTGATTCTTCTTCGTATTTGGGTTTATACTGTTGAGAAGATGGGGGCGTTATCATAGTTGTTGATAGATATGTTAAGGGTTCAAGGAATGGGTATCTTTTAGAATGTCAACAAAGGAAAGATCGATGGTGTATATGAGTTGTTAAAACAGTGAAAGGGTTGGTTTTTTTTTATACCCGTTGTATGTGTAGTAGTTTGTACCTTCTCTTTGTTGGACTCGACAGCTTTTCCTCGTTGTGCTGGTTCAAAACGATACAAAACAAAACAAAGGGAGAAGCACTTCTGTTGAACTCATAAACAGCTTCACGGTTTTATTCAGAATTTCGTTACTTTTCAACTTTTTTCGTTTTTGTGTTTTTAATTTTCCCAAAAAGGAAATCTGTAAGTTATTTTTCCCAACGCGGCAACTTTCTCAATTAGGAAAATTATTTTATGTGACAACGTAGACTTCCCAAATAGGAAGTAATAATGGACATTTTATATCTCGTTGCAATTCTATTTTATATTCTTGTTTAACTTGTTATTTAAATTGAGCTTATATTACACGTTTTACATCTTTTGAGCGTAGTGTTACTTCAATGATCTATTCGAACGCTCGGATATTGTATTATCACATGACCTGACCGGAATTGAGTTTTCCAACTGTTTTTTTTTTCAAGGAAAAACAAGAAGGATGAAGAAGGTGGTTCAAGTTAATTGAATATAGATCATCTTTTATAAAGAACAAATACATCATGGTCCAAATCAGTGAAGTTAAAGATAGCAATTCCAGAGACTCAAGAACAGCTGCCCACACACACATCAAAGGTTTGGGTCTAGACGAACACGGTATTGCCAAACAAAATGACAGTGGGTTCATAGGTCAAACCGAGGCCAGAGAAGCTGCTGGTGTTATTGTGGACTTGATCAAGTCCAAAAAGATGAGTGGTAAGGCCATCTTGCTTGCTGGTGGTCCAGCTACTGGTAAGACGGCTTTGGCTTTAGCTATTTCACAGGAGTTGGGACCAAAGGTGCCATTTACTCCAATCGTTGGTTCTGAATTGTATTCTGTTGAGGTTAAGAAAACTGAAGCTTTGATGGAGAATTTCAGAAGATCAATTGGCCTGAGAATCAAAGAAACTAAGGAGGTTTATGAAGGTGAAGTTACTGAACTTACTCCGGAGGAAGCTGAGAATCCACTAGGCGGTTATGGTAAAACCATATCTCATGTTATCGTGGGTTTGAAATCTGCTAAAGGTACAAAAACTCTAAGATTGGATCCAAGTATTTACGAAAGCATTCAAAAGGAAAAAGTCACTATTGGTGATGTTATATATATTGAATCAAACACTGGTGCTGTCAAGAGAGTTGGTAGATCAGATGCTTATGCCACAGAATTCGATTTGGAAGCTGAAGAATATGTCCCATTGCCAAAGGGTGATGTCCATAAGAAGAAGGAAATTGTTCAAGATATCACCCTGCATGATTTAGATGTTGCCAATGCCAAACCACAAGGTGGTCAAGATGTTCTAAGCATGATGGGTCAATTGTTAAAACCAAGAAAGACCGAAATCACAGAAAAACTACGTCAAGAAGTTAACAAGGTTGTTCAAAAATACATTGATCAAGGTGTTGCTGAATTGGTCCCAGGTGTCTTATTCATAGATGAAGTTCACATGCTAGATATCGAAATTTTTACCTATCTAAATAGAGCTCTAGAAGCTTCAATTGCCCCAATTGTCGTTCTGGCTTCAAACAGAGGTTTAACAACTGTCAAGGGCACTGATGATATTAAGGCTCCACATGGTATTCCAGCTGATTTAATTGACAGATTACTAATTATCCGTACTCTACCATACTCTGTTGATGAAATCAAAATCATTGTTGAAAAGAGAGCTAAAGTTGAAAACTTGCCAGTCAATGCTGAAGCTTTGGATAAATTGGCAACGATTGGTGGTGAAACTTCTCTACGTTATGTTTTACAACTGCTATCACCAGCTGGTGTCCTATCAAAGACTTTGGGTCATGCAGAAGTCTTGGTGAGTGATGTTGAAGAAGCTCAGGACTTGTTCTTGGATGCAAAGAGAAGTACAAAGGTTTTGGAAACTGGTAAAGGTTACCTATGAGACAATATCAAACCTACACATATAAAAATTCTCCTGTTTTAGCTAATGTACAATAGATTTTTTTTTTCGTTGATATTAACCTGGATTGTAAAAAAAAGTACAAATTTTCATTTCCTTTCGTTTTTAGGTTATGGATATCATTTACCCAATGGTGTAATTTCAGCTAGGAAATCAGATGGTGAATAGATTTGAGTAGAACCATAGACAATGTTCTTGTTGTTACCTTGAGAACTTGCTAAATTGGCCCATTCTTGTAAGTTTTGGTACTCCAAGTAATTACCACCACCAACAACAAAAACAACAGAATCCAAATAAGATTGTCTTTTTGGTTGCTTGGCATGAGATCCTCTCACAATTTTTGGATCAAAGTATAAGTATTCATCAGTAACTTTCAAACTTTCTTCTGTGGAGTTTTGTGGATCCATAATAGTTTCAGTAATACTAGTGATTGGCATTTCAGTCTTTTCTGGTAATAGTCTCTTAATACCAGAGATCAAAGAACCCACACCTTCAGTGATCTTACCATCCGTCAAGTTGTACAACTTAGAAGACAAGTTTGAAAACAAAGCAGAAGAATTGCCTTGTGATGTTGTGCTGGTGGTCTTAGCATATGAGTCCATAATCAATGAAGACTTTCTCAATTGTAGATGGTCCTTTAGTTGACGGATATACTTCAAGGCACTAATATCGAAACCTTCATGTTTGCTGAATCTGTCTTCAACTTGCTTGACATAATCATCTGGTAAATCCGTGGTCAAATACATGACGATAAAAGTTCTTAGTTTATCATCCAAATTGTTGTCCTTACCATCATCATTTAAAACTTCTAGAAATGTAGTTCTAGTCTTTGGATCACTTAGACTTTGTTCAATTTCAAAGAAAGAATCAAGACCTTTTGCCTTTAGTTGATTCAATAGTGACAATAAAACATTCATATGCATATCAATAATGGCCTTTCTTGCAGTCAGCTCTGGTAATTGGTTAACAGCTTCCTGTAGAGTGTTGTCACCACCATCCAAGCCATCAAGAGAACTATGTTGTTTGGTTAATTCTGCGGCTTTTTCTTTATAATTCTTCAATTCAGTATCTGCATTATCAACTGCGTCTGGGAATGGTAGTTGTGAGTTTCTAGACCAGAAAAAATCATTTGGTGTCAAGTCATACTGTTTCTTGACTTTGGAACCATTTTCTTCACTTTCAATGGTAATAGTGTTTCTTTCCAACTTGAAGACATCTGCAACAAGGCATTGGTAGATCCATGAATGGGCAAACATTGCAGCCAGATCAATATTACGGTCCAACAAAATCAAAACAAATCTTTGAGAATAATCTTGATTGCTTGTGAATTTTGTGCTTATCACATAATCACGTAACTTTTGGTCCAACTTTTCAGCTACTAATTGTGCAGGACCAGCTGGTTGTGTACGTATTATAGGGACGTTTCCCATTGTGATAATTGAGTCAAACAATCCGTCTGCAATTTGTTCGGCAATAGTGTTGATTTCTTCTTCTGTGGTTTTAGAATCGTTGAATTTGGAATAAACATGTGGAACTTCGATGGAAAATAAACTAGGTTCTGTAACAACATAATTCAAGTATTGATCATAAACTTGCAAAACTTTAGATGATTTTCCTGTAACTGCAACAGTTTTGGCTAATTCTTCCAATAAATCTCTGCTCAATGAAGATGTGAAATTAATGTAGAAACTTGAATACTTGTCATCCTTCAAGTCTTGTGCAATAGTAGCAATGTTGGCACTAGTTGGCTCAACAAAGTAAATCACTGGAACATCAGGTAAGGCTGATCTGCTTCTATTAATTAACGTGTGGAAAGTAATACCGCATCTCAACAAATCATTCTTTCTCAAAACAGATGAAACAATTGCTGTACTCTTAGCGTCCAGTACCAAAACCTTCCAGATTATCTCTTCACCATTCAAACTTGATGTTAAATCAGAGTGTTCTGAATCAATATTTAAATTCAACATTTTCTCGAGAGTGGCTAAAGCTCATTGTTAATATTAAATCTAGAAATTGATTTGGTGTTTCCTAACCTATTTGCCTGTCTCTCAATGTGAGACTCTGTGTAGATGGCATCACGTTCTGTTCCGTCACAAACACTTGTTGTTAATTAAATGTCAACACGCTGAATTTCAACAGTTCCAGCTGTGTTGTTACAGGGGAAAGGACAACAAAAAAGTGTGTGGTCCCTATTAAGTCATGTGATAACTTGTTGATTTCCCAATTAGGTAATAACAGTATTGCGAAGTGTATCAAACTTATGAAATCCAGAAAGACATACATATTTGTAATGAATATTTCAAATTTGTAATAATTGTCACAAATTTAGGCAATCTTGATTCTTTAAATTTAAATCTACATTAAAGATATAATTTAAATGCATTTCTATCATGATACTTTCAAATTATCCAAAGTGATGTATGAAGTTAACTATTTCTGCAAAAAAGAAAATACTAGATCAACACTAGAAAAAGACATATTATCCTAGAAAGCCTAGAAGCTAGTTTCAGATTGTGAATCTCAAGAGTCAAGTATGCGGTCTGTGGTCATTTAAATGATAATATCCTTGTTTTTCCATTCATTTCCATCTTAGATTCATGTTGAAATTAGTAAATGTCTTCTTAGGAAAGTTGCTCTTCATATTTTAGTTTCGTGTATCCGGCCAGTCAAGTCAAATAGCAAGTATTGTATAAAATATACCGTTCAAGAATCAAAATAAAGCAAGTAATGGGTTATAACTTATTATGATTCATCGGATTGGATTGTTTGTGTTGATCTAATTAATGAAACCTGTCCTGAAGGAATAATAAACTATTCAAAATGGAAGTTCTGAATTCTAACTGAAGGATGTTGAAAACCTAAAACATAAACAATAAAACTATATTGTCTATTTTTTTTTTGCTTGATTCAAGCAAAGATCCATGTAACTAAGATTATATCTGAGCACAACTTTCTGCATGATGGTCTGAATATTAATCCGGCAAACAGAAACATACCATAAACATTTAGCAATTGCACAATCATCCCCCACAGTATGAGCTTACTTTTTCAATGGTTTGTACTGGTCAGCATATAAATCCCTTTACTTGGAGAGTAAGACGTATTCTCGTGCAAAACAAATGTCTTTGGGAGCAAATCGGCTAAAATAACATGGAATTGCCTACTGCAAGGTTCCTATTTTGCTAACAACTTGTTCCAAACCTTCCAATTAAATCTCAGACATTCTAGAATGTACCCGTGTGATAGATGGGGACTTATCCAACACTGCACTTCAAAATAATGCACTCCTTTAATATGGTTGGGGTCTAGTAAGTCTGACATTAAAAGATCTCACAAGAAGATGTGAAAAATGCAGCAGCATCGAATCATTCTTGTAAATTGTACACACCAGGTACAAATTGACGGTAAAGTTCAAGGCTATGGTATCCGAGTACCACTCTATTTCTAATCCAGAAACATCTATTAACAAGTAACGAGGCTATATCACACATTTCCGTATCAAAGAACTTTCGTTCCACTTGTTTTTGAATTATTTGAAAATGTTAATATGGACAATGCATGGTTCTCTAATAATTTACCAACTGCTGATGTCATTGTAATCTGAGTCCCACATCAAGCACAATGATTCACAATACGATTGAGCATCATATCATTCTCTATTTGTCACCAAAGCAAAACCTAATATTCTTTGTGATTAGAATCAATAAAAGTGTTTGACAACCAATCTTCCTCATTTTCCCCAGTAGAAACGGTAATTACTACACTTTGTTTTCATCTCCTTTAACCATATTTGTTTTATTTCATACCTTAAATAACAACTCAAAACGTTCATAACATAAAAACCATAACAATTGAGACACACACATCATTAATTAATCAATTCCTTAATTCTTTTT
>JAJLVX010000566.1:0-12911 GCA_030564525.1 Liangdongia berthetii | reverse complement strand
AACTTGAAGCTAGATGCTGAGAAATGGCAAGAAAAGGCTGATGAACTACAAGAAAAAGTCAAGGCCTTGGAACAAGAAAACCTAGAAAAGGACAATGAAATCCAAGCCTTGACTAGAAAGAACCAAACCTTGGAAGATTCCGTTGAGAAACTGGAAGCCTCCCTATCTGAGCAAAAGGAAGCTGCTGAGGAATCATCCTCTTTGAAGACTCACAATGAGAACTTCACCAAGAAGAACCAACAGTTGGAGGAAGAATTGGAAGAATCCGACAAGAACTTGAAGGAAACCACCCAAAAGTTGCGTGAGACTGACTTGAAGGCTGAGCAATTGGAACGTAAGGTCACCTCTTTGGAGGCTGAACGTGAAGAAGCTGACAAGAAGTATGAAGAATTATCCGAAAAGTATGCTGCTGCGAAGGCTGAATTGGATGAAATTTCTGCTCAATTGGAAGCTATCTAACTTGATCCTGGATGTTTCAAAGGTGGCGATGATGAAGAAGATAAAGTTAAAGCTAATAAAAGGATTCATTGCCATGATGAAGAGGATTTGCATTTGATTACGCATATAGTTTTGGTTTCTTTTATGGTGAAGTATTGTGCTTTGTTGGTTATCCACTCACGTGTGATTTACAAGGTTGTTCTGCACTGTTTAAGATATTTATAGTTTGCTGATATAGTTTAAGAGAATTGAATATTTTATGAGAGTGTTGTAGTTATATCATCTTGATTGTTGATATAGCATTGTATCTAGCATTGTATTCTATCTTATTGTTAGTAACCTTATTTTAGTATGGATCTCCCCTAAACAGAACATTAAACTGTTCTGAGATTTACGCTGAGTCAGTCTCTGTACCTCTCTCTGGCTCTCCGCCCCCTTCTGCCCAGCCTCTCCCCGGACCCCTGCGTAACTCTCAGCACGGTGCTCCAAAGGGATTGTTTTCCAACATTTTTCCATCTGAAAAAAACACGAAGGAACAGAGGCGGCTAACCACCAAACAAGCAACAAGCAGAAGCGCAGCGAACGAAGAAAATGAGTGACTGGCTCACTGAACAGCTGAGCAACGACGAGTCCTTCCTGGGCGGCGGCACCAACAACAGCAACAGCAGCAACAATGCTCAAGACGACCAGCTCATGTCCTCATTCCTCAACTACTTGGATGGTGATAACACTGGCGGTAACAGTAATGGAATAAACAACAACAACAACAACAACAACAGCAATCCTCTTTCTGGTGGCAACGATGCTCAGTTCAGCAACAATAACAGCAGCAGAGGGAGTATCAACAACAATGACCAGGGCGGTGGTGCTTTTGACATGGGCATCAACCCTTCAGCTATTCTGAGTCAACAACAAAGACAGCAGCAAATCAACCGGTTGCAACAACAGCAGAGACAGCAGAGTCAACAGCCTCAGAGTATACATAACTCTCCACAGCTACAGCAACAGCAAAATCAACAACAGGATGCAAACGCGTTGATTCAGAGTATTCTCGGTGAAGCGAACAATAACAACAACAACAATAATAATAACAATAACAACATTGGTCAAGGGTTCCAGCAGGTTCAACAGGTTCAACAACAACAAATTCCTCAGAATCAAGGGTTCCCACCAACAGTGTTCTCTCCAAGCACTTCTAACCCAACCATCCCTCCACAAGCTGCTCAGCAAAAGCATTCGCCTCAGATTCCTCAACAATCAACACAGAATAGCACTCCCATGAATAAAGCTGCTATGATTGCTGCTCTGCAACAGAGGAGTATGCAACAGAGATTTCAACAACAGCAACAACAGCAGCAACAGCAGCCTCAACAACAACAGCAACAATTCTTGCAACAACAGTTTCTTCAAAGACAACAACAGCAACAACAGCAACAACAAAGCTCGCCAATGTCTCCAAATGTTGGTCAACAGTCGTTGAATTCACCAAATCCTCAGCAACAGATGTTTCAGCAGTTGCAACAGCAACAAGCTTTGAGAATACAGCAATTGAGACAACAGCAAGCTGCTCAGGCTCAGGCTCAAGCTCAAGCTTCTCGATCTAACTCTATTCCTCCAACTTCACAACCTCAACAACAACAACAGTTCCCAAACCAACAACAGCAAAATCAATTCAATCCCCAATTTACTGGGTCTCCACAACTTCAACAACAACAAACTGCTGTTCCATCTCCAAGTATATCACAACCACAACCTCAACAACAGCCTCAACAATTTCAGCAGCATCAGCAGCAAGCTCAGCAACAACAACAAATGCAAGCTAGATCATTATCACAATCTGCTCAATCTGGCTCTCAAGGTCAACAATTAACACCTGAACAAAGACAACAAATCAGTGTTACTCAAATTGAACTGTTTATGAAAACTTTGGCTGATTTTATGAAGAGTAGAGGAACTCCTTTAACTGCTATTCCTGTCATTGCTGATAAAAAAATCCATCTATTCTTTTTCTATGCAATTGTTGCAAAATTAGGTGGGTCTTCTGCTGTTTCAAGAAATAACCAATGGTCTTATGTTGCTCAGAAATTAGGTCTACCTGTTGATCAGAGACCTGAAGTTGTTAAAGAATTGGCAAAGACTTATGTCGATTATTTATTGCCCTTTGAACAATACTCTTTGTCTCCTGAAGGTCAAAGAGATTTACAAGCTAGAAGACAGCAGTTACAAAGACAACATGAATATTTAATGAGACAACAGTTACAAAGAACAAATTCTTCCCAGCAACAACAACAACAACAGCAACAAATTCCAAACAATGCAAGCCCAATGAACTCTCAACCTCCACAATTGGTTCAACAACCAACTCCACAACAGCAACAACCTTCTAGACACTCATCTCAACAACCAACTCCACAATTAATTCAACAACAAATTCAGCAACAACAACAACCAACTTCTGCTGCAACACCATTTGTTCCAAAACCACAATCAAACGCCCCAACTCCACTCACTGCTGGCTCTCCAATCGTTAATCAACAACAAGGATATACCAAACCAGTTAGTGCTACCCCAGCTCCACCGGTCAACGATTTCAATAACAAACCACAATCCAGACAGGCTTCTATCCCTGTTATACCTCCACAACCTGAACCTGAACCGGCTCCAAAACCAAACATCATCAGAAACTACATGGTTGATCAAAGAGGTGTCGAGTATCATGGTGGTTATGATGTCAAGTCATTGTCTCATATCGGTGAACAGATTGATACTACAAAACCAATTTTTCTGTTTGCTCCAGAATTGGGTACCATTAACATCCATGCATTGACTATGAGTTTGGACTCGGGTATAACCTCTGAAGTTAACACTGCTTTGAATACTGTTTTGGTTACCTCTGCTGATAGTAATTTGGTTATTCCTTTACCTGAATGTCCAGATTTCTTGGAATCTTTAACTTGTTTAGGTTTAAGAGTTTTGAATCAATTGTTGAATGAAACTGATGATAGAAAAAACATTGGCGTTGAAGAAATTGATGACGAAGCGTTGGAACAAAAGCAAAGTCGTATTGATGAGGTTTTCAAAAAATACACCTCCAAGATTAGTCAAGATGGAGATATTAATGTTGTTGTTGATTCATTCAGTGGTGAACCTGAAGGAACTGAAGACTTTGATGATGACGCTGAAATTGAATTCATTGAGGTTGATAACGATGTTGATATGGATACCCCTGATGCTGTAAACAATGAAGAAGAAAATTCTTCAAAGAGTGCCCCTTCCACTGATATCAAAATTCCAGAAACGCTACAAATCCCACAATATCTAGATATGCTGTCTACTGTTCGTGCTGAAAGTGAACATCCATTCAGTAAAATCCACACAAGAACTGCAGATGATGCACAGGTTCTGTTGATTGATCAATTGACTACAATTTCCATGATTTTAAGAAACATTTCATTTTATGAACAGAATGTTTCTGCAATGGCTTCTTGTGAATTCTTGAAAGACTTTTTGTTCAAGTTGATCTTGGCTATTGCTTCTGACTCTGAAAAGTTTATCTACACCAGAAGAAGATTGGGTTTCCTAAAGGATTGTTTGATAATATTGATGAACATTTCTCACTTGCTGCAATTGAGAACCCATAATGATGCACTAGCTGTGTTGATGTTGGTTCTAACATTTGGTCCTGAAGATCCAAAGGGTGATGAATTGTTTTTGCCAGATTACAAGCCAGGTTCTCACAAATACCAAAACCATGCTATTGATGTTTTGGCAAAGTTACTGGTTCGTGACCCTCCAAATAGAGGCTTATTCCAAAGCGTGTTGACTGGTATTTATGATAATTCTCTCAACTATGGTGATGTTGAAGTTAACAAGAAACTTGTCAAGTTATATTTGGGTGAAGACACACCAAACCATCATTTCATTACCAGAGTTTTCAAGTTGATCATGTCTGTTGTTCCACTAAATACTGTTGGTCTGGCTATTCTACAAGAATCTGATGCTTCGATTCTGCAAGCTTTGATTGCCGCTATTTTGATTGCCGAAATGTTGCCAGTAGAGACACTACCAGAAAACGTTCCACTACAATGGTTAAGTACATCTGAATGTATTGGAACAGGTTTAACAAGATTGGGTTTGGTCCTTGCTGCTATTGGTTCTAAACCGGATAGCCCTGAAGGTTTGAAGCAAATTTCATCCAGATGCTTCACTTTGTTGAGTATTATCACACAAAAGGCTATTCTGTACATTGAAGAGCACTCTGATACAGATAATTTGAAATCTTTAAAGGATGCAAAGTTACATATGCCATCAGATGCTGTTTTGGGTGCCATGTTGACTGCTATTGACCCACAAATCTTGAATCCAATCTTGTCATTTGCTGGGTGTTTGAAAAAGATCAATTCAACAACTTTGTGAATGAAATATGTTTGTATTATATAATTATGATTTTCTTTTTTTTGACTAGTATTTTAATGAAGATAGAAACAACGTTTATTCATTTGTGTAGTTTGTTTGCAAGAAAGTGAAGATTCGTTCGCCCAATTCATCACCAACTGCTGCAACGAGTTCATCATGTTTCATTGCAAGCAACTTTTCAACAGTTTTCACCTTTCTCATAATGGAGTAATAATCAACATTCGTAATTCCAGGAATGTTTTGTAATAATGCAATGATACTGTTACTTGCGTCTATATTGACTCTTTGTTTCTCTTCATCCAACCCTGCGTTAACTGCACTCACAATGTCTGGTTCTTCCCTATTGGCCTTCAATTCCAAAATCAATTCAGCAGTTTGGTATGGCGATGAAGACCATAAGATCCGCATCTTGGGGAACTTCAACACCAATTGTGCAATGTTCATTTGTATTTCATCTTGCATTCTGCTTGAAGAGCTTGGATGGACCGCTTGGATGGTATTGTTACGAACCCTGGTCTCTGAAAATGGTTCTAATGAAAAGGATTGATTATCGTCAAATTCAATCAACAATGCTGGTAATTCATAGTACTTGCACATTCTTTCACATTGTTCATGTAATCTACCACTCTTAAAACTTCCAATTAAATCAGGAATGGATTTTCTTTCAATGCAGACTTTAGGACTAATGATGTAATCACCAACTGTAAGCATACACGGCACAACTTTTAAGCCAATTCTGTATAACAAGCCAGGCAATGGTGCTCTGAATTCTCTTGTATCAACAATTACTTTAGCCTCTTGGCTTGGGTCTCTGAAATTTGACCCACCTGCAATTCTAGTGTTCATAACTTGTGTTTTTCGTATTTTAAACTTGGTGAAATCTTCATCGGATTCAAAATGCTGTGCTAAGGATGCTTTTTCTCTGATTAATTTGGTGAATGCCTCTTTTTCTTTTCTAATTGCTGTCAAATGGTGCTGTTCTTCAACTGAGTCTGTGTAGTACATGAAATATGTTCTTGCTGGATTATTATGGTATGTCGCTTGGAAAACTTCAACTCTTCTAATAAATGATAAGTCTGGTTCATACATGATGATAAATGATGGCATAATTTCTTCTAATAAGGTTTCATCGCAGGAATCATATGTATCAATAATCACTTGTGTATCTCTATTGATATATTCATAATATTTTTCCACTTCAGTAACATCTTGTTCACCCAGCCCATTCTCCAGAACCTCATCTTCAACAACAGCTTCAGCATCTTCATCATTTGTTAATTCAATCAATTCCATTTCAACATCATCTCTGTTTAGCTTTGCTTCTATATCGTCACCAGCAATTGGTGTGTTCAAGATGCGCTGTACGGCTGCAACGGCTGCACCACCTCTTGTTCTTCTTCTCTTTGTTGTTACTGGGCCTCTAGCAAATGCCCTAGAAATCACAATCTCATCATCAGCATGTTCTTTTTCCCTGGCTTCTTTTAATGAATTCACTGTGACATTCTGTAGCTCTTTGCTATCCATGTAGGCCTGTAGTTTATCAACCATTAATTTCCTGCCAGAAAACCCTCTAAATTTCCCTTCAACTTCCTTCATAAGATGTAAATATCTCTTTAATTGTCTAGCAGTTTTACCACTTGAACACATTATTAAAACAGGGCCATCTTTTTCTGGATTATGGGATCTTTCAACAACAATATCATCCAATAGTAACGCCAACTGCTCCCATTTTGGTGCTTCTTCCAATACATATTCATCTTTATCAAATACTCGCTTTTTAGCATATGTAATAACTGCTTGTGATTCTTCAGCCATTAACCATGGAGAGTCGGAATTTCTCTTGTCCACTGATGGTTTGTTTGCCTCTAGAACCAATTGGATCATTTCATAGAAATCAACAGCATCATATGATATCAAGCACCTCAACAAGTCCTTTAATAGTTTGATATCCTTGACCAATTGCTTTGAATCATAAGAAATTCTATGCCAATTTGGATCAAGAATCATGTGAATTGAGCCTAAAAAGTGTTTGTCAAGCGCATTCTCAATGCTCCAATAATCAATAGCCAAAGTTGGATTCTTTCTCCTTAGTTCTTCAATACATTTCTGTAAACAAGATAAAATCCCAAGCTGGATGTGTTTCATGGATTCAGTCATCAAAACTTTGATTTCAGTAACTGATTGTGTGTCTTTCTTCAATAACGAAGACGCCACTTCCATATGAAATCTTGGCCATAGTAAAATCTTTTTCAATCTCAAATCTTTTAGTTTTTTGTGTAAAGGTGCAAATCCTCGAGTGAAATCTTCAGGGGTATCAGAAACTGCCTTTATAAACCCCCATTTGTTGCGTTCTCTGTACATATGGACAATGAATGATTCGCTGGACAAGTCATTTACTCGCTCGGCATGAAGAATCACAATACCAGTGACTTTAGGGGCCTTGATTATACCAGATAAAAAGTCCACAACTAGGATACGTGATGTGAATGACATAATACCACCCTGATTGTACAACTTCTGTCTCTTGTCTGGCGTGTAGTTGTCACTCTTTATGATGTGGAAAGGTCTGCTTTGAGTGTTCTCATCTTCATCATCAATCCATGCAAGTTCTTTCAACTCTTCAGCAATCTTTTCATTATCATTATCACTGGCACCTATTAACAACACCAGACCTCTTTTCAAGTGGCCAGATATCATTGCAGGTGAACCGAGAGTATGAAGCAAATTAGCAACAATTGGTTTCAATCCTAACCCTTTACCCAATACAAGTAACGAATCATCAGCAATGACGTCTTCCAAGATCAACTGTTGAAAGTGTAAGGGTAGGGTTAAACTGACATTCACTGGATCAACCTCCTCGACAAGATCTTCCTCTTCTTCTTGGGGAATCAATGGGTATTGGACTTGATCTTCTGGTTCTTTCTCTTGATCTTGTTCATCTTCTGGTTTGTTATCGTCTTTGACATTATTCAAGTTCAGCACAAGTTGGTCCTCCTCCTCGCCATCTTCATCTCTCACAAACAAGGACATGCTATAGTGACACCAGTATACTGTATTATTCCAATCAATCACAACTGGCATTACCATTAATTGTACGGTATTAATCTTTTGATGTTTGACTTCCGGTCTCGGATGGTCGGAATTCGAATGGCTGAAAATTTTTGGTGGAAAAGTTGTTGATGCAACACATCGAGAAACTGAAGAAACATCGAATTCTCAGAGTATCAGAATAGACGGTATAAACATGTTCAGAAGTACTGTGCGCTCTGCTGGTTTGCTAAATAAGCAGCTGGGATACGCTGGTGTCCGTTTCAACTCCTCATCCACATCTGCTAGTGACCTGTTCGTTGCCAACGCCTTGAAGGAAACATTATCAAAGAACGCTACATCTGTGCAAAGTGGTGAAGCCAACCCTCTATCCAAGATCAATTTCAAGCAAACACGTTCCAAGATGAACCTCTTAGGTGGTTCTGCTGCCGAATTTCAAATGGACCCAAAGGAAGTTGCAAACAGACTAAGACAAACCGGGCCAGTCGCTGGCCGTGTCGCAAGAGTGTTGAAGGGTGATGTCAATACTGCTGCTAGAAGTTTAAGAGGTATTTTGAATGCTAACAATGTGAGAGGTGACCGTTTGGACCAGAAGTATTACATCAAGCCAGGTAAAGCTAGAGAATTGAAGGAAATCAAGAACAAGAAGAAGCGCTTCTTGCAAGGTTTCGCAAACTTGATGACCACTGTCAGAGATGCACAAAGAAGAGGTTATTAGAGAACGAGGTGAGAAGTCTTTTCATGTATATATACGAGTCATGTTTATTATGAGTGGATTTGTAGGTAGTTATTGTATTTAAACTTCATGTTTAAGATCTATTTGATGAAATTGGATCTCATAGAGTACTTGGTTGATTGAAACAGTGGAAAACATTTATAAATAGAATATATAACTGAAACAGATTAAAAGGAACAAACACGAAGTCTCAAGCTTCAAGCTTGACTGGAACATCTTCATCTTGCTGTTTTGCATTTCGTTCTTCCTTCTTCAACTTCCCCAAAACACCTAAAACCACAATCTTAATACTATGTCTACCTTCCCAGTATGGGTAAATACCAACGACAAGTAAAGCCAAATAAGCCCAAATCAACCCAACAACAGTCCAACCTTGGAAAAATGCCTTTGACCAGATATAATCTCTGTATAGTGGTAATGGCCAAACAACCCAAGTTAGTAACAAGACGAAAATTGCACCACCATATGCAATTCTTGTGTATAGCTTGATAATACGTTCATTCTTGATCAAATCTTCCTTAATCGCATCAGTCTCCAATTGTAGTTCTGACTCTCTTGTGGTAGTTCTAACGATTTGAGCAGCAGCATTCTTTGAATCAGTTGGAGAAATTGCATCTTCTTCACTTGAAGTGGATTCGTCTTCCAACTTGTCATCATCAACAATCAATTGTGATTCTTCACCCAACTTACTCCAGTCATAATGAGCAGGTTTGATCAAACTGATGACAATACTGACAATACCAGGCAGGAACAAAGCGGTCAACCCACCATACAAACATGGCAACTGCTTACCTGTTGTGACAATGGTAACTTCACCAAAGAACTTCCAAGCAGTAACCAACCAGATAACAATACCAAACACAATACCCGTTATTGGAGCAACAATGAATGCTAGTTTGGATTGGCCAGACCATGTGATTGATAAAACCATTGGAATCACACCTGGACAGTTCAGCATGGCATAGAAGTATGCAAACCAAGTCATGTCACAACCGACGTAGTGCAACATTAAAGAAAACCCAGCAGAGAACAAACCAAAGAAGTAGACACCAAAATGTGACACAAACATCATTTGTTTGTTAGTTGCATTTGGTCTGATATAAGTCTTGAAGATATCAAATGAAAAAATAGAACTAACAGAGATCATCTGGGAAGAAACTGTTGAAGTAGCAGCTAGATAGATGGCTAGCAACAACCCACCAAGAGCACCTTTACCGCATAAAGCCTTAGTAGTATAAATCAAACCAAACCCACTGTTGACTTCATATGTGGTCATTTTGTTTGGATAAGTTGGGAAAATTGGATTATCTTCCAAAACAACATTTGCAAGACCAACAATGGTGCCTAGAGCCCAGACATTGGCATAGATTAAAACACCTGCAACAGCATAACCAGGCACAGTGGCTCTGATGTTTGCAGAAAAGGATTTCTGCCAGAAAGATTGATCCATAATAGTTAATCCAAAATCACCAATTGCATGGATCATACCAAAGAAAATGGCACCTTGAGATTTACCAGTCAAGTATGAACCTTTGTAATTCCCCTCGATGTAAGCAATTTCACCGGCAAGTTCCTTTGTACGTACCATATCATATAGATTTGAGATACTACCAATAGCTGGGTTGACCAATGCTTTGGTGCAGATGTAACACAAAACAATAAGGACGATGGTTGTGTGGACCAAATCTGTGAATAGAGTAGCTTGCAACCCAGAAACGGCAGTGTATAACATAACACCACCAGGGATTAAGAAAGTACTGGCAACAATGTGCAAGTTATCAGTCATGGATGAAATTGCACCAGCAGCACCTAAAATCATAGCAGAGGCTGAAACCAGGTTATTCACTAGACATAAAAACATGTACAATAAGTGACCAGTTTTCCCATATCTGATTTTAATAATTTCTAGACAAGTGTGACCAGTTGGGATTTTCTTTCTAGCTTCAATACCCAGGACAGCCATGACAAAGATATGGACAGCTAAACCAGCACCATACCAGAAAGCACTTTGAACACCATAGTAGTACACCATAGTAACAGCCCATAACAGCTCAGTTGCCCATGTCCAAGAAGAATAAACAGCAGATGACGTTAAACCAAACCCAACCGTTCTGTTACAAAGCATGAACATTTCAGTTGACTGTTGATCTTCACCCAAGTACTTGTGCATCAGCTTGGTGACTATCCAGATACCAATTGCAAAGACACCACCAACAACGAATAGCACGATGTAACCATCAGCTTTAGTCAATAAATCCAATTCTGTCATATTGTAGGTTGTGAAACTAATAATCTAATCAGCTATCCCCCAGTGAAGAAAAGAAAGAACCCCAGTGGTATTTAAGCATCTTTTGAATGTACATATTGTGTTAATTATGCTTTGATGAGATGGTGATGGAAACCTTTGTTGTGATGGCTTTTGACTCTTGAGTCTTGAGTCGTAACCATGGCTGGAAGTCATTTTCCTAAATTTTGAACTGTGGTCATAATTGTGGATTTCTTGAAAAGCAGTACATCGAGAACTAATTATATTTGATGAAATCTATTTTATGATAGACTATATAAAATAGATATATCATACATATCATCAACCACATAATACTCTAGTGCCTATGCTCTATTCTAAGAGCCATTCACTCAGATGGGCTGCTGAGATGAACTGAGGCCAACATCAATGAAGTATGCACGCTGACAAAGCACAACGCACACAATATGAGACAATTGGTGGCTCTACTTGAGAAGAATCGTTGATGTTACATGTATTGTTGTAGAGACTAGACAGTGTAACTGTAGCCATCTGGAGAAGTGGCCCTGTGTGGTGCCAGGGCCCAGGTGTATGCAATGTACATACTACTACTTCTAGAATCTATACTAGACTTCACTATTCAGCTCTGTTAGAAGATACTGGCCGATGGCCGAAACTCAAATTGTCAGGGAAATCTAAGTAGTAATTGCAATTTCACTACTGCAATAGAGTCCCAGTTCTACAGGGAGGCCTCAATGTATGCTGAGCCGTGACCGAAGTTGTCTTTGTTAATTTCATAATTTATCAAGATTCAAGCATAATACATCATGATATTATATCATCATTCAATGTTCATATCTTTTGTAGATTATGAAGTTTAATACTGTTTGAAGTTGGACTTTCAAGTACTTAACCGTTTCTGTAGGCAAAAGATGTGAATTAAGCAATAGAAAGTAGAGTACTAAATCAAAGATTATGTTTGCAGTTTAACATAATACATAATATATTGTATTTATGTCCAGTGTTCACTAATTATACAATTATACTTCAGATGAGGAATGCATTAAAATATATAGGTATAATTAAGAAACCTATGTACATATAAATATTAAATATTAAATAATAAAATCATTACCAGACTTGCAATTCTTCAAACAAATCAACTCTACCTTCAGCTTGCTGCAAGTATTTTGCAACACAACGTCTAGCTTCATCACACATCTTGTCTGGACCACAAGTCATCACACCAACAGATTGAGAACCATGTTCCAATAACTCTGAACGGATTAATTCTTCCAAGTTTGGTCTTCCTTGATGGAAATGGACATTCAATTTAGTCAAATTACGAATGACGGTTTCATAATCTGCCTTGCCTAATTGAACTGGTTCAGCAGCAGCATCTTCATCATTCTTTTCTTCATTATTAACACCTTTTTCATTACCACTATCAGACTCTGTGGAGTCACCCTTTGGAATGCTTTCACTGTCTTCGGATAGTGCAACAGGACAATCACCAGTAATATTAATATGAATCTCAGTCTTTTCCAAGTTGGCCAAAACCTTTAATTCTTCATAAAACCAAAAAACAGCTTCTGCATTTCTCATAGTCCAGAATAACTTGATTTGTTGTTTGATGTCTCTCTTACTCAAATCCAGAGCATGGAAATATGGACCTGGAATACCATTACCACCAGTTAACAATAGTGCAGTGTCAAACTTCTCCAATGGAGCTCTATGGCCATATGGACCTTCAACAGAAACAAGAATCTCCTTGGAGTGTTCTGGTAGCTTTTCAAGCATCTTATTAATCTTTCTAGTAATACCAGCTTTGGTCTTGATGTAGAAAGTTAGTTCCTTTTCACCAATAGCACCATCAATAACAGTAAATGGATGAGCTTGGAAAAATGTAGTTGGTGTGATAATGTACAAGTAACAGTATGAGCCTGGGAAGTACTTTTGGAATCCCCTGTGCTTCACAGTGACTTTAAAAGTATCATCAGAAATCAACTGAAAGTGTGCCTTTCTGAA
>JAJLVX010000565.1:0-13151 GCA_030564525.1 Liangdongia berthetii | reverse complement strand
TGGAGCATATTGGATAAGTATTTTAATTTGGAAGATGCCATTAAGGATCGTGCTTTAACTGGAAAAAAGAAAAAGAGACAATTTCGACAATCAGAAATTAATAATTTAAATGAAAGAATCAAAAGGAACAAAAGAGAATTAGAACTATTAGAATTGAAGAGCAACAAACTGCTTGAAAGGCAAAGAAATGAAGAGCAACAAAGTATTGAATATTTAAAATCCTTAACAAGCAAAACCGACAACACCGAAACCAAACAAAAACTACAAGGTATAATCCAGGATGTTGAAAAGATATTGGCCAAACCACAAACAGTTGATAGTAACCCCAAGTCTGGTAATGATACAGAAGAAGAATCAGAAACTAATTCAGCAAGTTGATATATCAAGTGATTCTGTTTCGACTAAAGCTGAAAATGATATTTAGAGCTGTACTGTAATTCATTAACTCTATAAATTGTATATTATTATTATTATATTTTATATATGGTGCAAGTTATTTTATCAGAGAACGTATAATATAGTACCATTGCTACTTGGTCGAAGATAGTACTACTGTCAGGTTTACCTGAGATGGCATAATATATTGATATAAATATAATGACCTAGTTCTTGAAACCATTTATCATTTTAGATCAATTCTCTTTCTCGATTGATTATGATCTGGTGGGGGAATCAATGAAAATGCATCTTTTTCACCATCATCATCACTATCTGACACTTGCACTATGACATCTGACTGTGCTTGCTTCATGGATTTTTCATTATCAGTTTCAGAAGTTGCAGTTTGTGGTCTTGATGTAATGATTTCAATTCTGTTTTCCTCCTCTAAATCCATTTTTTCAACACCTGTGGAACCATCTTTAATCTCATGTGAATCATCTCCATGCTTGTAGTCCTTTTTGAATTCATTAGAATCTTCACGCTTATCATCCCCCACAGTGCCTGTAGAATCATCAACTAATATCCCCTTTGCTTTCTTATTAGTCTCATTTATTATCTTGGCCAATGCGTTTTCTATTGGTTTCTTATCTTTGAGATTTGTCGATGAAATTTTCTCTTCAGGCTCTAACAATCCATCACTATTCTGTGTCTTTTCCTCATGAGTTGCAAACAGTACCGTGAAATGCTCAGCAAGTTCAATATCCTCACCAGCACTTAATTCATCATCAATCTTACCCTGTGAATCTGCAACTTCTATCGATGGTGATTTGTTCAGATCCAACTTTGCTGATAGAGGTATCCCCTCTTGTTGTTGCTGTTGCTGCTGAGATGGTGGTGTTTTTGGTCTTACGGGTTCTGGTGTCCAATATGGAATAATATCATCTGTGTGTTTTGTTTGTGATGATGCAACTGTTTTCTCTTGCTCATCAAAATCTTCATAATCTGAATGAACAATACTGTGTGTCAATAATGGCTGGGATGCAGGAATGCTAGCAATTTGTGAATATGAATGCGACTCATTTGGGGTTGCTATAGCTTGTGCTGATTCTTGACTGGTGTCTGCTGATGATTTTGAGCTTGGGAAATAAATTGATTTCTTCTTGCGCGTAGCAGTAGCACTGATCTTGAATGTCTTCTTGACTTGAATAATCTCAGATTCATCATCATCTTCATGGTTTCCAGTGGAAACAGGGCTTTTTGGTTTAGTTGGCTCATCAATTTTTGTACTACTCAAGTCTTCAATTGCCTTTGTTTCTTCAAATAAACCTTCTTCATCATCCATAACCACATCATTATCATCAACAGTCTTTTCAGTGTCATGATTTGATAAGTTATTCGTCTTCTTCACCAGGGGATTAGTTTCTGGTGTAGCAGAACTAGTCTTGGAGCCCTTTCGAGAATCACTATTTCCTTCATCTTTATCGCTCTTTTCAACAGAGTTTTCCTTCGATGGGAAAATCTTTTCGTTATCATTCATGTACTCTTCTTCATCATTATAAACAATGATATCATCACTTCCCTGATCCTGGCTCCCTTCATCATCATCATCTGTATCAATATTATCCACACCCTCTTGCTTTGATTGTAACTCTTTCAAGACATGCCTTAATTGAGATCTCATTTCATTTCTTTCCTTTGCTCTGAAAAACCCACACATTTGACCTCTTGCCAATTTACCTTTATACCACAACTGCATGCATTCATCTGGGTTTTCCAAAAATCGTTTAACATTATAAATGACATGGATACCACAGTCATTAAAATTTGGTTGCTTTGGGACTGTACCATTAACCAGCTGAATTTTCCTGCTATTAACTTCAACACCATACTTATCTTTAGCATATGCAACTAAAAACGCTCTTATTGGTTTCAAAACAGTTGGATGTTCTTGAGCCAAAGAGTCAAAAACAAAGACGTGGCATCTCTCATCATTTTCTTCACCTTTCAATAAACAATCCAAGTTGTTAATGATTATACCATACCAATGCAGATTTTCATTCACTGGTATCACTGCAAATTTCTTGTTCAACAAATCCAATTTTGAAACCCATCCACTAATATTTGAATAATAATCTTGTGTAGTTGAGTTTTTGGAAAATTTAGTCAATTTGGCATAAAAGAAAGTTGAAAATAAATGATATGTTTCCAATGGTATGTTTAATTCCAATGCATAGTATTTGATAAAGAAATCAATCAATGTGTCATTAATCCACCTTCCCACATATAAACATTGGTAATCTGAATTCGTAATGGTATATGTACTGTCATCCTTAAAAGTGTATTTCAAATCAGGTTTAAATACTTTCCGTATTTCAACTGGTTTTCTTGATTTTTTCTTCATAACTGTATTAATATCATCAAAAACAAGATTAATTGGTGAAGAAGAAGATGATGATATTGCTGAAGTTGCAGATCTTGTGATTCTTTTTCGAGGATTGATCAAATATTTTGGTGGAATTGGGATTGATGGTGAATAAAATGTGTTTGGTGATTTATCCTCATTAGTATAAGAAGTATCAACATCATTAGTTTTTCTACTAAAGAAGTTGGGTGTTTTTGGTTGTGTTTCATATGAAGTGTTATCACTGTGAGGATCAACAGCTCTGACTGGATGACCAATTGGTTTAGAAACCTTTGAACGAGATGATCCTGGTCTTGGTTTGTTGAGTGAGGTTAATGATTTGCTTGAAAATATATCATTATTTGTTGATTTCTTCTTATCCTTCTCAAAGTTGTGCAACAATTCTCCAGTGCCAATTTCCTGGGGCGTCCAATATGTACTCGAAGTGAAATATATCATTGTTGCTTTTAATTCAGATTTATCTTCAGCATCAAGCATGATTTTACCGACAAACCCATCTTTGCCATTAATATCATTATTGTATATGGTGATTAATAACTTTGAGAAAGAATAATAAACTTCAGAAATTTCTTTTGCATGGAATTTCACCAAAGATCTCCCATCAGCCGCTTGTAATTCATAGTTTATCAAATCAGGCGTGTATAATAGTTGTGGATTGCTTGGTGGATGTTGATTAGGTTGATAAATGACCCCATTATATTCGATTCTTCTTAGTACTAGGACATGAGGTTCATCGGACAGAGGTGATGGCGATGGTGATGATGATGATGATGATATATTTGATGCTTTTCTAGGTTCTATGATATGCTCATCTTGGTCTGATAACAAAACAGGGTCATCTGATTCAATAGATAGTTTTCTTAATGAAACATTCCTTATATCAGTAACTTTCCTCTTTTTGGTTTTGTTCTTCGTCTTCTTCTTGTCATCAATGTCTTGAAAATCACTGTCATCATCTGTAGTTGGTTCAATATATGTTGTATTAACAGAGCTCACTTTCATACCTAGACCCTCATCGTCATCATCAACTAGTAGAGTTGGACTTGAACCGTTGTTTCTCTTCAAATCATCAGCATGTTTTTTATCATCATTGTTATATTCATTTTCATCAGAATCGATATCCATATAATCATTATCATTGTCATCATTAGTTTTAAACCTCAAGATATTAGGCACAGGTTTGCTGTTGAATTCCAGCACTTTTACAAAGAACTGGTCATTAGGGAAATCAGGCTTCGGTTTGGATGTTTTCCTGGAATACTTTCTATTCTTGGTAGTAGGAGTGCCAAGTATCAATCGTTCATCACTTCCTATTGTAGTTGTTGTCGTTGATGATGTTGATACTGAAGCTGGGATGGATTGTTTCTTTATGGATCCCAGACTGTTTGTGGGAAGAGGTGATCCCAAAAATGGTTTCTTCTTTCTGTGACTCATTGTTCTGCTGATAACTATTCAGTGGAGTATCAGTACCAGTACCAATAATTGTAGAACGCGTTGACAATGGTTTTTCTTTAATGTTGATGTTTTGTTTATTTCATTTTTGATTTCCAGTTTTTTTCTTTTTTCAGCATCAACCAAAATTACAGTTCTCAACATTAACAATACGTACAAAACAGAGTCCAGATTTAGATATGGTGGTTTACTACAGTCTACTCATTGATGATCAGCAAAGGTACTCTAATGATTTATAAAACAAAGGAAACAACTTCAATTCATTCTAGCAATAATGTACACAAATAAATAACTAACCAAAGAGCCCGCAGCCAGCCCTACACTGGCAAAGACAGTGGTGAACCCACCAGCAACCTTTTTAGAATCCTCATCAACCAGGTATTTTGGAACATTCATGAATGCACAGCTCAATGCATGGCCATTCGTCATGCCAAAGATGAATTGGATGAATAGATAAAAGAAATCAGAAGGGATTATTGCATGGCCTTTAATGTTGCATAAAAAGAAGAATGGGACAATCAACACTCTAAGAATGGAATAAATGAATAGTTTGTAATCCTTTGAGATGACCAATGGTTCGTAACCACAGACCAGTCTTCCACATAAATCACCCAAGTTCCAAATAAAGAATGCAAATGGAATGAAAATGTCTTTTGAAAAAATTCTGCCTGTATTCAGTGATGTGGTATTTGAGGCAAATATTGGGAAAACTAAAGTGATGACAAATGTGATGAATATGCTTAGTACTAGATACTTCAATTGTTTGAATAGATCCTTGAATGGGACGTAAACTTTTGAAGATGTAGCAGCAGCATCATCATCTTCTTCTTCATCGTCAACACTTGAAGTATGAACATGTTCATATTTACCCAATAACCATAATAACCCGGTTGCAATAATTGTAATCATTGATGTAGTGATATAGTACAATACAATACTTCCAGTCTTGTTATCAGTAACATGAACTCTTGGATAAAGTAAATTAGATAAAATCAAGGCAATTGATGGTAAAACACCAGCAATAGCCTGACCGACAAGAACACCTTGTGCATACATTGGGCCACCTAAATTAGCCAATGCCATTGCCCCATTTTGCTGGAAAGCTGTACCCCCTGCACTTAGCGAGATTAGCATCATCAAGACGATAAAGAAAACCACATTGTTGAAATTTGGGAAAAATCCTTCTAAACAACTAAGCAGGATGAAGATCCACATGTTGATGAAAGCACCGATATACACTCTTTTTTTGTAATTGGCAAATTGTTTTGCAGATAAAAGGATATTCATGAATACACTTGTTAAAGTAGAAATGGTCATCATTGTTGATGAATAAATAGAACTTAGAGTGTCATGAGAATGGAACTTATGGTTATAATACTCAGATGCAGAAAGAAACGAGTTCCATGGCCATAGTAAAGATAACCCAATAAATAAGAATGTTGTATAACGTAGAGTTGATAGTGTTAAATTGTAGTTCAGTATTGTGAAAATAACACGGTCTGGATGTTGATGTTGATGTTGATCATGTTGATCCTGTTGTTGGGATGACTCTAGTGGGTAATCTTGTAGAACCGGAGTGTCTTCTTGGTCTATTGCTTCATAGTCTATGATATTCTTATTTCTATCGTTAGCCATCTTTTAATAACAATCAGAATAAGCCCTAATTGTTATTTGATTAATGGGTTTATAGTTGATAAAGTTGATATAAGTGATTTTGATAAAAAAAGTTAAAGTTTATCTGCGCAGAAGCTGGAATTTTGAAAGCCGTTTCTTTTTTTGTAATTTCAAGGGAGAGTCACTGGTTCGACTCTCATCAGAGGAATATAAATAATTTTACATCACTACTCATTATACCTTTTCTTTATTCGTTCAATTATTCAATTACTATTGGTATAGAGTATATTCTGTAGATAACAATTTCATTCAATTATATACTGTCAATAAACTCGATCTATAATGGTTAACCGTTACACTCTACGATATAACCAGATGTTATACTAGTATTGCCTGATAACAATGACGTAATGTGTACTTACGTACCTTAGAATCAGGGGGATAACTATTAACGTCTACTACCACTACTAACAGCAGTACATCGGTGTATTACGGCAACTGCGTATAAGTTCGTACGAGGCAATAGGTGTAGTTATGACCATAAACACTTCGGTGATGTTGAGATGTAAATCAACTATAAAAAGAAAAGAGTTTAGTGTTTTGGAAGTGTCACGAAGAAGTGGTAAAAGCAATAATCATATAACACACAGCTATATTAAAGATTATATTCTCTCAGCAGTGACTAAAGTGACCATTTCTGAATATTCAATCCTGAATCCTCTCAGACTCGATTTCTTCTCATTTTATTTACAGATCCTAAAGTGCCCCATTTGCATTTCCTTCTTTAACAAACAACACAATCAAAACAACAACAACAACTAAAAACAAAACAAAACAAAACTGAATCATCATGAGTGAACTGGAATCCATCGCTGACATCGTCCCATCCTTCAGACTAGACGGCCGCATCGCCGTCATCACTGGGGGTGCTGGTGGGCTTGCTGTGGTTATCTCAAAGGCGTTGATCGCCCAAGGTGCTGCTATTGCTCTGCTAGATCTAAACAAGCAAGTTGTCGACACTGCCGCCCAAGACTTGATCGCATGGGCAAAGGCAAACAAGATCGACCCTGTCCCAGAGGTTGGCTCCTGGTCTTGCAACGTTGCGAATGCGGAGGAGGTTGAGCTGGTTATCTCTGAAGTGAATGCCCATTTCAAACAACCTTGCGACCTTTTGGTCCATACTGCTGGGTATTGCCAAAACTATCCAGCCTTGGAGTACCCAAATAAGCAAGCCGCTGCCCTGGTTGATGTCAACTTGATGGGTTCATACTATGTTTCAAAGGCGATTGCAAAGCATTTGGTTGAAGCCAAGAAACCTGGTTCTTTGATCTTGATCGGATCAATGTCTGGTGTCATTGTTAATGACCCACAACCTCAAGTCGCGTACAACATGTCCAAGGCCGGTGTCATCCACATGGTTAGATCCCTGGCTTGTGAATGGTCCAAGCACAACATTAGAGTCAACTGTCTAAGTCCTGGCTATATCTTGACTCCATTGACCAAGCATGTCATTGGGAATAATGCCGAGTTGAAGCACACTTGGGAATCCAAAATCCCAATGCATAGAATGGCTGAGCCAAAGGAATTTGTTGGTACTATCTTGTACTTGGCTTCCCAATCCGCCTCCTCTTATACTACTGGTGAAAACATGGTTGTTGATGGTGGGTACCAATGTTGGTGATTTTATTGACTGACTGATTTTTAAATAGATTCCCCTTATAAGAACATATAACACAACACTTGGATACTTGAATAGAAACACTAGTGAATATACTGACACCAACACTAACATCTTATATCTAATATATTATATTAGTTGTACTACTGAATACAAAGACTACATATTACATTCATTTGTAGCTCATACCTAAATATCATTAACTCATACACACGTTCACATGCTTAGATGCCATTACTTAACCTGTCTAGATGCTCCTTGACAGCATGAAGATCCTTTATGAATTTTAATAGTTCACTTTTTGTTTTAAAAGGTTTACTTCTAGACGTATCGTCATCATCATCATTTTCAACTAGCAATGATTCTAGATTCAAATGTTCTGCTGCATCAATCAGTTGAGATATAGCCCTGCGCATTGTTTCAATACTCGCTTTATACTCAGACTTTTCTTTGATGCCGCTGCAAGTTTTTGCGCCATTAGTATCAGCATTTTGAGCTTCTGAATCATCTTCTCTCAGGATTTCTTTGATTTTTCTTTCCATGGTGCTGGAGCAGCTCTGATTATTTCTAAGATGCAAATCCAGTAGTGATTTCATTTGCGCCGATATATTATTCTTGATGTTTTTCATATCATTCATCGAGTTTTTGAGTATAGCTTCAGAATCAGAATCTCTCAGCTGTATTGAACCTTGTTCTGCTTGCTTATTCGTGGATGAATCATCGTGTAGATATATATTCATTTCAGTTTCAGTCAGCTGCATTGTGGTGTCTCCAATAGAAACCTTTTCAACAACAGTATTGTAAGTACATTGAGAATTTATTCTTGAATTAGAGCCAGATCCTTCAGCATTCTTGTATTTATCCAACACATTATCAACCATTGATGTTAGATGACTATCTTTAGAATCAGCAACATTAACAACATTAGTAACATTTATTGATGGAAGTTCGAAAGATGAAGTAGCATCAACAGTGGTTGAAGCATTAGCGTCAGCGGTACTTGTACCATTAGCAGTAACATTAGCAGCAACATTGGCATTAACATTAACACCAGCAATACTGCTAACAGTTGCACTAGCAGTTGCACTTGCAGAACTCTTAGGTTTAGCATCAGTAGTATCACCACCAGTAACAGCAATAGAAGACTGGCTATAAGAACCTGAACTATTTGAAACAACAACTCTGTGATCATTAGAGTTTAATATTGTAGAGCATTTTTGTCTCTTGGACAACTCATAGTTAAGAACTGGCGTCTCAGTCAGGAGCTTTGCTAGGCGTTTCTGATTGTCTTCGTTCATATTGTACTTTGGATCACTTCTTGTGCTTCAATAGCATTGTTGATTGTATTGATATTCAGTTTGTTTACTTTTGACGCGTCTCCAGGCATTCTCAGATTTACCCAGCAAACACAGAATCGTGCTGAGATTTACACAGGAGGCCATTTTCAGAGCAAAATAGAATCACAAGAAACAACAGAAACAGTCAGACACTAAAGTATAGAGATATACACAGCACAGAGACACAACACAGAGTGTAACACAAATATGAGTGAACCACCCCGTACAAGATCCCAGAGAACAAACGTCAAGTCCAAGTACATCACGACTGCAAAGCCAAAGCAAGTTGAAACGTATTCTGGGTTGAACGACATTACTGATGCATTCGAGGCATTACCGCTAGATGTCATCAGATATTTCACGCTATTGAAGGAGATTGATGCCAAGTGTGTTTCCATAGTGCCTTCTTTGGTGGCTAATATCAAGGCCTTCAAGAAGTTGAACCATAGCGGTGCTTCCACAGCTATCAAGGCTCAAAAAGTTGTTAAAATTAGAGAGATTATCCAGCTGTTGAAAGATCTAATGCCATGTCTTGAGGAGAAAATGCATGTGGCCACAATCGCTGCCGACAAGACGTTACAACACATTGACAGGGTGAATGATGATTACTACTTGGTGTTTAAGAGAGAAATTCCAGATGTCATAAAGTATGGTCCTGCCCATAACCCTGCAATCATCGACACCAAAATCCCTGACAACAAGTCTGCCCAATCACAAAGATCCGAAAGCAGAAGAGAAGCGTTGGCTGCAAAGAAGGCTGCCCAGTCCGCTAATTCTGAAGATGATTCGCACAAGAGAGGAAACAAACGTGCTGATAAGGAGAGCACCCCAAGTGCACCAACCACTAAGAAGCGTAAACCAAACTCAAATAACAATGGTGCTTCGAATGCCAATGGTGGCCATGCACACCATGATGCTTCAAGACCTGGCACCCCAGCAACTGGTGGAACAACTGCTAGTGCACATAGTAGCCATGCCGGACCAAACTCTGCTGGTACTTCAAATTTGTCAAACGCAACAACCTCTTCTCATGCCCAACAAGGGTCAGGCACAAATGGACCAAAAAGACGTGCTACCAACAAGCGCAAAAACCCACCAGTCTCAGCGGCAACTTCTTCATCTTTAAGTTCTGCAACGGCACTACAAACATCAACGTCTTCATCAGCCAATTCAGCTCCTGGTTCCACAGGTCAAAGCACCTCTTCTGCACATGCGCACAACAACCAGAACAATAAACATAATGGGACAACAGGTTCAGCACTCTTGCCACCAGGTGCATTTCATCCAGATGCCGAGGGGTCCACAGGTGATGGAGCAAATAGAAAGTCGAGTCTTGGTGAACCACTGTATTGCTACTGTAATCAAGTTTCGTATGGTGAGATGGTTGGTTGTGATGGTGAGGATTGTAAGAGAGAATGGTTCCATTTGCCTTGTATTGGGTTGACGACTTTGCCAAAGGGGAAATGGTATTGTGATGAGTGCAGTGCAAAGTTGAAGAAGAACAATAAGAAACTGTGATGGTGGTGTTTCTATGCCTGTTATGTGTATAATTATGTGTTTCATCTTGTTTTTAAGATGGAACAGGAGTATATGTTTTTTATCCAGTTGAAACTTAAGATATAAGATGTAATGGTAAAATATGATATCATGTATACGTACCAATTCGGAGAATATACTGAATTTCCTTCTCGAAATAACCAACTTTTAAACCCATTTGATTCATACCCTTCAAGTTCTTCCAAATCACCACAACAGTCAATGCTAAATCTAGACTGTGCTTCGAATCTGATTATAATGCTCCATATAATGATGCAATATGATGCAAGTGAATGCATATTCCAGCACTGCAACGTAGTCTGCCAAATTCCCCCGGTGAAATTCCCGAGAATTTTTTTTTGCTGGTTGGAATTTGGAGTTGATAATCAGAAGAGGAAAAGGAACAAGAAGTGGAAGAATAAGAGACTCATACTTGATTGTTTGTTTTGAGCTAAATAATGTCTACTGTATGTTTCAGCTTCATTAATGTTTAAAATAACAGTCTTTTGTTTTTTAGATTTCCAAGTATTTCATACTAACTTTTTTTAGAGTCACACAGTCAAGGAATACAAGCTAGTTGTTGTTGGTGGTGGTGGTGTTGGTAAGTCAGCCTTAACCATCCAATTCATCCAATCCCATTTCGTCGACGAGTACGACCCAACGATCGAGGATTCGTACAGAAAGCAGGTTGCCATTGATAATGAAGTTGCGCTTCTGGACATTTTGGATACTGCTGGGCAAGAGGAGTACAGTGCCATGAGGGAACAATACATGAGAACAGGGGAAGGGTTCTTGCTGGTGTACTCTGTTACTGAGAGAGAGTCATTCAATGAGCTGACAACCTTCTACCACCAGATCCTGCGTGTCAAGGAGACAGAGGACGTTCCGGTGTTGCTGGTTGGTAACAAGAGCGATTTGACTGAGGAGCGTTCGGTGAGTTATGAGGAGGGAGACAAGCTGGCCAAAGAGTTCAACTGCGAGTTCTTGGAGACGAGTGCTAAGCAGGGGATCAACGTTGACGCTGCCTTCTTCGACCTAGTGCGCAAGATTAGAGCCAAGAACCGTCAGTTGGGTGGTGAGCCTATCTTGGGTTCGAATGCACTAGCTGGTTCAACGAGCAACAAGAACGCAACCTCGAATTACACAAGCAACAACAGTGCTGGGAACGGTAATGTTTCGAGAACCCAAACCAGCAATTTCGGCAATGACTCGTCATTCAATGGTGCTTCACAGCAGGCTGTGCAGAGCTCCGGTGTTGGTGGTGGTAATGCGCAGGCAAATGCAAATGCTTCGAGTTCTACAGCCAAACAGGCCCAAGGAGCCTCTGCTAGAGCCCAAAACTCGAAACCAGCAGCTGCTGAGAAGAAAGAGTCTGGTGGGTGCTGTGTCATTGCTTAATCCAGGATCAAAACAGATACACTTTTTGTTAATTATAAACTCTGTACTTCGTTTGCTAATATTTTTTTATACTTTTTATACTTACTTTTATCTTAATGTGTTATATTTAAGCGTGTAGTATAACTAATAATATTATATTTAATATATACACAATAAACTATATCAGATAATATAATATAATATAATATTTAATATATATAACATCAGTTGATAAAGTGGTAGATGATAAAGTGCAGGATCAAACTGGCAAAGATATAATCAGCCACTGCTCTTTCTGGGGATATCTTTCCAAACACGCTCTTGTTGTCGGCATTGGACTGTAGGCGTAAGCTGACAGTCAAGACAAACTGGCCAACGGTGGAGATGAAGCCGCCCAAGAAGGCGTTGAAGGGGAAGTTGCCCAACAGGATGGCGAACAAAAACTGCACGAGCGCAACAGCGACCAAGAAGACCAGGAAAGAGTCGATGAGTTTTGTTTTGGGGGTCTGCTCAGCAAAGTATGCGTGGATGGTTTTGTCGATGGAGGATGTGAACTGGGAGATTGAGCTGGTGCTGTTGGCAGTTAGTGGTGTCTGTGCGGTGGACTGTTTCTTTGGTGCCATTGTGGTTGTTCTCTGAATGGGTTGTTTGTTGTTGGTTTATTTGTTGATGTTGATGTTGTTGATGTTGATGTTGTTGATGTGTTCTGTTTTTCAAATTCATTTCAGGAAAAAACTCAACTCAGAAGAAGAGAAGAACAACAAGAACAACAAGAAGAAGAAGAAGAAGAGAAGGATTATAAGATGGAGTATGACACTACGGTAAGTCATCGTTATGATTTATGGAAAACCGTACTCGACTAGGTATCGGCTGAAATGATCAATTATTAACACCTTTTTCAGTTTGACGACGACGGCGAGGAGTACACCACTGCTGAGCTGCAACACGAGCACTACCACAAGAGCCAGGGCCCACTCATCACCATCAAGAACCCACCGCTGCTGCGAATAGTGCCACCTCTAAACTTCTGCCCCGTCGAGAGGGACCTCTACCGCAGCGGCCAGCCGTCCAAGATCAACTTTGAGTTCCTACGAGAGCTGCACCTGCGCACCATCGTATGGCTTGCCAGCGAGGACCCCCTCGACGAGCTCCTCGAGTTTGCAGACGACGAGCACATCACGTTGCACTTTGCAGGCATCAACCCAGACGGGGGCGACAACCCCTGGGACGGGCTGACTGAGAGCTCCATCCTCCAGGCGCTCGACATCATGGCGAACAGGGAGAACTACCCGTTGCTCGTGTGCTGCGGCATGGGGAGACACCGCACTGGCACTGTCGTTGGGTGTCTACGACG
>JAJLVX010000564.1:0-13213 GCA_030564525.1 Liangdongia berthetii | reverse complement strand
CCTATGTTAGCCTTAGTATATGGTGTAAATAGTAGTTATACTATCATTATAGGCCCCTACGGGGCCTTATACTTTAACTTGTAGTGTACTACATTAATACGGTCTTAATTGACCGTCTTTATCCCATAGTTTATATATTATATAATTTGACCCTTATTATGGTTGATTATAGTCAGAATCATCACCTCACTATTTTACCGGGTAATGTAGAATAGATCTGGTGACTACATAATACTGACTAACTTAAGTGCTACTGATGGTGAAAGACTTATAACTATGATTAAGCCGTGATAATGGTAGTAATAATGAATATGAAGGCCGTAGAAGGCTTAAAGACTGTAGAATTTGAAGATTCAAGGGTTAATAGGAGTATCCATACGGCCTATGTAGAATAGAACGTTCTCAAGCATAGAGACTACAGGGACTACCAGTACGAAGTAAAGGAAGTAGTTAAGTGTAGCCGTCTGTCCCATCTGAATGAATGGTACTTCAACATGTAGTTGACCTAGTTGACCTAGTAGTAAGAAGTTAAAGACGAACAGGAAGAAGCAGAACTTAGACAGTATTCTGAAGGTGTTACCACGTACGACGCTTCTATCTGTGACCGGCAGTACTAGGAGTACTAGTATAGCAGCAAACATGACTATAACCCCCCCTAGTTTATCAGGGATACTACGTAGAATGGCGTAGAAAGGTAGTAGGTATCACTCAGGTACAATAGAGGCCGGTGTTACAAGAGGGTTACCTGGTATATAGTTATCAGGGTGACCTAGTGTATTAGGGCTGAAGAAGACGAATAGACTGAATATCAGCAGTAGAGCGAACACTGTGATAAGGTCCTTGAATACGAAGTACCCATGGAATGGTAGTCTATCTATGTTAGAGGCGATACCTAGAGGGTTAGATGACCCGTGCACATGTAGAGCCATAAGATGCATAACCACCAGAGCGGCTAGTATGAATGGCAGTAGGAAGTGTAGGGCGAAGAACCGTTGAATTGTAGGGTTAGATACAGAGAACCCCCCTCAGATGAAGAAGACTAGGTCCTTACCTATGAATGGGATAGCACTAAATAGGTTAGTGATAACAGTAGCCCCTCAATGTGACATTTGACCATAGACTAGACAGTACCCCATGAACCCGGTCGCCATAGTAACTATGAAGATCACTACACCTAGTACTCATACTAGGACTCTAGGTGATTTATAGCTACCATAGTATAGGGCCTTACCAATATGAGCGTACATACATAGGAAGAAGAATGAGGCCCCATTAGCGTGGATATATCTAATAAGGTAACCATGACGAACATCCCTCATGATGTGCTCTACTGAGCTAAAGGCAAGCTCAATATTAGATGAGTAGTGCATAGCCAGGAATAGCCCACTAGCGATCTGGATGACCAGCATTAGCCCTAGTAGACTACCTAGGTTATATCAGTAGTTAATAGTTGATGGTTGTGGGCTATCTATAAGGTAGCTGTTAACCAGTGATAGGAAGACTTGTGATTTACGTATTGCCATTAGAGCGATCAATTTATGACTAGTCTTATCTAGTAACTCAGTCAATATGACGGTCTATTACTTATAATCATACCAATAGGCGATAATAGGCTTATAATTAAATGCTTGTTCTGTAGTTAACATATTCAAGTTATTAGTGGTTACTTATAAGGGACTTGCGCAGGTGTAAGGTAGACCCTTAATCTGGTGTTATCGTCTAGGTAATAGGCTCACCCCTATCTCTAGGTTTCCCCCTTACTTACAAGAGACTTCCGCATATTGAGTATGTTCGGTGTGATCTAGTATATTCCACTTAAGCCGGCCGTAAGGCCGGCTATACTCTCATTGTAAGTAGTACCTCAGATAGAGGATCAAATATATATATAAGTGACCGTAATGATGGTATAATAATATGCTCCCACGTAAGTGTGAGCAGGCCCGGCCGTAAGGCCGGGCAATACTAGTTAAAACCCTGATCCTAATTATGGTGTAACATCATACTATAATAGGCTCCCACGTTAGTGTGAGCAGAGCCGGCCGTAAGGCCGGCCTATACTACATATATAGATGACCGTTATTACGGCTATAATTCATAGTGATAATATATTATACCAATTTAAGGCTCAATTATAGACGGTAATTATGGTGTAAACAGATATAATAATAGGCTCCCACGTTAGTGTGAGCGGGCCCGGCCGTAAGGCCGGGCTATACTAGTTAAATAGTCAGACCGTAACTATGGTGTAACATATACTATAATAAGCTCCCACGTAAGTGTGAGCGGGCCCGGCTTATAAGCCGGGCTAGGTGGAACATTATCTATTATGACCGGTATTACCTAATACATGATTATCTTAATATTAGGCCGTCATTATAGTAGGAACTATCAGTATATACTAGGCTTATACATTAGTGTAAGTCGCCCGGCCGTAAGGCCGGGCTAGGTGTATATAATACAACCCTAACCATCCTAAGGTTTAGGTAAGGTTATAATTCCCCCTGGTTATAAGGCTTAACTAGTTAAGAGTATAGTAGGTTATGTGCCTTATAACTGGCTCCCCCACCTGGGGGAGCAGGGAGTGCCCTCCCTTAAGGGAGGGCTCCTAATGTAAAGACTAAATTAGTACTTACATAATAGGCTCCCCCGATACGGTGGAGCATGGCCCACTCTTTGAGGGGGCCCTATACGGCCCTAATATTGAACCTTATTACCTCATATCTTATTTTAAGTCTACCATTATTAGGGCCGTAATTGTAAGTTAACGGAGACCGTGCTAATGGTACATTATTCCTAGTATATATTATATTAGATTATATCGGTCTATGTTAGCCTAGTCTTATGTAACAAACTATCATCTATAAGTTTTAACACCAGGAGAGTACTCTATTTAAACCGTCATTATGACTAAGATATTAGTTAACTAATTGTAAGTATATCCTTAGATGACAGGCATCTTAATAGGTGGGACTAATGAGGTAAACATGAAAGTACTAGATAAAGACGGTCATATGTGATCAGTTCCACCTAGGGGTTATATTATACTTAATAGACCGGTTTAATGGTTAATAGTCCAAAGTATAAAGTAGGGCTATATTACGGTTAAAATGTCTACATAGGATGCGCCTTGTGAGACATTACACAATGTCTCTCTTACAAGGTGCGTCCCTTTAGGGAGCCATCCTTGGCCGAAGGTATTAGGTACTATATAACCTCAATTATGTCCTCTATTATAGGGCAGTTCCTATAGATCGTATTCCTGGTTAAGACTACTAGGTAATTACGGATCAGTTCCATAAACACTAAAATGTCCTCTCTTATAAGACACTTGCGGATGCGGAAGTCTCCTATAAGTAAGCAAGAATATGAGTTGTAGTATACTACAATGAACGATATTAATGGATATGTCCAGGAGATACGGGCTAGTCACAGGTGTGTTCCTAATAGGGTCAGTAGGCCCTTAATACACAAGGGGAAACCCTGATAGAGTCAACACTAAGTTGACCGGTGTTACCACGTAGTGAACTGAATCATCTAAGTAACTACAGGAGAGGAAACTAACCAGGAGCCTAGGAGTATTGGTGAGAGAAACTAGGACCAGCCTATGTAAGTAAGCAGTAATTATATGCGAACAGAGGCGTACTACGTCTAAGGCTAAGTACTGTGACTAAGCTCAAATAAGTACCGTAAGGGAACGTATTTAAAGGGCATATCCCCGAAGCAGTATTGAGGCCGTTACCAGGCTTCAATACGTACCTTTTGTATAATGGGTCAGCAAGTTAGACCACAGAGCGTCAGCCTGGTAAGGTGAGATATAATAAGAGTATTAACACTACGAGAGCTCTGTGATCTAGACCCGAAAGTAGGGGATCTTACCTTGACAAGATGACCGAGTTAACCATGAGGTCGATCGAACCGGTGGGTGTTGCAATACCCTCGGAATAGTTGAGGTCAGAAGCGAAAGGCTAACCTAACCTACAGATAGCTGGTTTTCTACGACATATATGTTAGTATAGCGGTAGGACGGTTCACTTAAGAAGTAGCTCTGAATACTGGGGTAGAGATACCCTCATATGGGGGCCTATAACGGCCTATCATAAGTATTTAATCTCATATGATTAAGTCCCTAACCAGTCCTACCAGACAGACATTAAGCGATAAGGTCTAGTGTCCTAAGGGAAACAGCCCAGAATATAGATTAAGGCCCCTGATCGCCGACCTAAGTGTAAATAATAAGCCATAAGCCTCACACACCCAGTTGGTAGGTTTGATAGTAACCATCCTTTAATGAACATGTAACAATGCACTGGTCTAAGGTAAGGGGGGCTCTGCCCCCCTATATAAGCCCTTACAATTTAAGATGGCCTGTGGCTTAGACGATACTCGGGACTAAGGTAGCAGCCTATATCATATAACCTACACTATGAGAACGCTCATAATGGTAGGTTGGTAGTAGAACAGGTATCTACGAGGGTATATCCCTGATATACCTATAATAGCGAGGTTTACCTGGTAAACACGCTCAATAGTTGACCGTAGATATCTAGAGAATGCTGACATGAGTAACGAAAAGGGCGTATTATGAGGAAAGCGCCCTCACCTGATGTGCAGGGTTTAACTGTAAAATCGGACCTTAAGCCTATTATGGTGCAATACCATAGGTGATAGGTATAGTAAGTCAACGCCCTTATCAGACCAATCATAATTGACCGTAGTTATGGGGAGATAAGGGACGAGAAATACGTCTTACATCAAGAGACCGTAATACAGACCGACCCAGGTGCACTGGTAGAGTATACCAAGGTGGACCTATGAATTACCCTGAATGAACTCGGCAAACAAGGCCCTTATGTTCGCCTATAGGGCGGAGCTTAACTATTATCATCGATTTCGGCGGTAATAAGGCTCACTTAAAGACTTGGTTGTACAACTGTTTACTAAAAACACAGCACTTTGCGGCTTTATGGTATAAATAAGTATAAGGTGTGAATTCTGCTCAATGGCCGGTCATAACACCGCTCTATGAGAGTAGAGCAGCTAAAGCCGGTCAAATAGCAGCCTTATCTTGAGGGTTATAATGTAGCGAAATTCATTGTCTCATAAATATAGTCCCGCATGAATGGAGTAATGATACAACAACTGTATCCAGGGTAACTAGGGTGAAATTGGAGTAGCAGTGAAGATACTGCTTAGCTATAGGTTGACAAGAAGACCCCATGCAGCTTTACTATATTCAAACGGATTGGTGCCCTATTGTGGTGGTTCAGTAATAGAGAGTGGGCGTAATCGCCTAAAGTGAGAGACTTTCACACACCAGTAGGGCACCTTAACTTCACTAGTACTGTTTTGAGGTAACTCCAGTACAAATGGGCTCTCAGATTAAACATAGTTTGACCGGGAGCTCCTAGAGGTAACAGTCTTTGATGGTTAGTTTTGATGGGGCGTCATTTTCACAAGAAGTAACTGAATAAGTCTAATTACCTGATCACAAGGGTCAACTATTGACCTTGTTAACGGCTGATTTAAGTCAGAATAACAGGCTAACAGATATGCCCGTCATATCTAAGGAAGATTAAGACAGGTAGGGTTACAGTAGTCAGAAACTACTCGGTCTGACGGCCGACTTAACCATAATGGGATAACCCTGCTTTAACCCCAATACCTACAAGTAGAGGGGGTACGTAAGTACGGCATAGTGAACATATACTGCCTTTGTAAGGGGTATAGACAACGGATCAAAGTTACGCTGGGGATGGACTTTTGTCCCCTAGTAGATAGGTCATATAATAGGCCTCTCTACTATTAAAAACAGGGTGAATTGCAAGGATCTCCTAATAGAGCGATCTAAAGGACAATTTGCAGCGAAGCCAGTATTGTACCATTAGAGGGGGGGTTTATCCCCCCCATTAATACTGGAACGTTCAACGACTAGAAGACGAGTACTTGGTAGTACAGTAACTCTTCCACGAGCGCCCTGCACGTAGTAATATTATAGATTCAACTAATGATGGGTCTGATGGCCTACGTGATGACATAGTCTAAACACCAATGAGAGTTGGTGATATATGGGGTAAACTCCCATATGGTAATAACTTGAACAGGGTAATATAGCGTAAGAGTCGATATTATAAGCTATGTTTGCCACCTCGATGTCGACTGAGCTCATCCTCTTGGTAGTAGCAGCTAAGAAGGGTTGGACTGTTCGTCCATTAAAGAGCTACCTGAGTTGGGTTAAATACGTCGTGAGACAGTATGGTTTTTATCATCTATAGCTAGTTAAGCCATCATAGGCCTATACCTTAGTACGTAAGGACCAGGTATAATCAGCCAATGGTTACAATGGGGGTCCTTATAGTCCACCCTACGTGTGGACGGTCATATCTATATTAGATATTGACCCTCATTACAGCTAAGCTGATATATAATAACCATTGAAAGCATCTTAAATGGGAAGTAGCCCTATAATAAGGCTTAAGGGGCCATAGTAGACTACTATGATAAATAGACCGTTAAGAAGGACCTATTCCACTGCCCAGTTAAGGACATGGTCTAATTAGCCCCTTCCGTTCCATATTCATATTCTTGCTCTATCTCACGTATGACCTTTCTCCTCCGTGAAGGGTCCGCCTTCGGCGGATTATAATGACGGCCTGTATATAAATCCTCTACATAATAAGGGGTATTAGGAGGCCGTATATATGAGGAACTATCATACTCCACTAGGTGATTAGCTCAATGGTAGAGCGTTCGTCTTACACACGATTGGTCATAGGTTCAACCCCTATATCACCTACTTGTCCTTATAGCTTAATGGTTAAAGCATTTCACTGTTAATGAAGGGAGTGATGGTTCAATCCCATCTGAGGACTATCATTACGGCCTAAGTCTTACATAGATACGATCATATTATGACCGTCTTTATCTAAGACTGCCCGGCTCCGCCGGGAGGTCATATCCCTCCGGGATAGACTATTATGCTATATTATTCTATACCATTATAGCGGTCAACTTTGACTAGTATTACGGCTTAAGTAGTATGATAAATATATACTTAACCTTCACCATTATACCGGGCACTTTGAGCCGTTAAATTGTAGGCATATACTTATACTATAGTTTAAGCCAATATAACGGTCTACTTTAGACTAGCCCCTTTAGGGGCTGGTCCTCCCCTTGGGGGAAGACTTATATCACGGCCTAATAGTTATGTTATATCAATCCTATAGATTTAACCATAAACACGCTTAAGTTAGGCCGTGATAATGTAGGACAATGGTAATACTTGTATACTCATTAGTTTAGGCCAATATTACAGGCTATGTTAGACCATGATTATCATATAAAACTATAGTGTAATATTATAAGTCAATATAACGGTCAACTTTAGATGGGTAGCACGGCCTAATAGTTATGTTATATTATAACCTATATATCTTACCATAGACAAGCCCCAGTTAGGCCGTGCTAATGTAGGATAATAACCTATATAGATACTTTCTACCAATTTGACAGGCTAAGTAAGGGCCTATTTACTAGTAGATTATCTTAATAAGGTAACTATACGTTAGTTAAACCTTACCCGGGTCTACGCCCCGGGGGGCATATCCCCTTCGGGGATTGCCGTGTTTATAGGGTAAGTTAAGATATTCTATAAGATACTATACCTTTGACCGTCTCTACCTTACATTGAGTAGTATACATTATGTTATAACGGCCATGGCTGACGCCAACTACCTAATGATTAGTATTATAATATAGTAAGACTACATTAACACGGGCTATACTACAACTTCCATGATAGGCCCACCTGAAGGGTGGGCCCTGGTTAAGTATGATATTTCTTATACTATGACGGTTAATAGAGAGGCTCATTACCTAATAATATTATATAAGGTATATTTCCTTAGATTAACACGGTCTAATGTAGATGTTTGTAACCTAATGATTAGTTTTATCACTATGATAAGACGGGTCTTATGGTGAAGTACTCTATATAACTACGGTCTAAACTGACATATATTTAAGTCCCTGCGGGACCTGGTGTATTGATACTTTTACTAGGTTAGAACGGTTCAATATAGACGCCTACTACCTAATGTAAGATTAGTTTAATTAATAGATCCTGTTTATGAGGGGATTCTCTAGGTAATGACGGGTACTTAAATATACCTCTAAACTGTCCTCTCTTATAAGACACTTGCGGGTGGGAAGTCCCTTGTAAGTAAGGATGAAATGACTCCTTATAGTATAAGATGTTATGATGAGAATATGATGTTTGTTCAGGCTAAGCATTACCCAGAGACCTAACACATGCTAATCAGACGGACGGACCACCCAGGTATCCTGGTAATGGCCGATCTATGTGGTGTTGAGTGAGTATAAGAGGGTACTACGTAGATACAACAGGTTAAATACCTGATAATAGGGATCAACTATAGACCCCGTGTATCTAACGGCCCTAGTCAGTTTAATGGTAGTAGGTGAGGTAAAGGCTCACCTAGCCTAAGATCTGTAGTCAATGATTACCGTCATAATGACCACTCCCGTAAGGGTGCCTATATGGTACAGCAGTGAGGAATATTGGGCAATGATCGCAAGATTGACCCAGTTATCTGGAAAGGCGAGTTATTTACTACATAATCACGGTTTAATTTAGGCCGTAATTATCATTAATAATAACATGGGATAACCATGAAGCCTTAGGATGGTGAAAATAATGATAGTAGCCCTAGTTATCCTAGTCTTCGGACTATGGATATAACCTAGCGCCTCTGATGAGGTGATCTGATAGTCTTAACCTATATTTGTGCCAGCAGTTGCGGTTAAACAAAGGAGGCTAATGCTAGCCATAATGGTTTAAAGGATCCGCAGTACGTGTGGTCTAATCCACATAGAATAAGGCCGGAATTACGGCGAACTAGTTAAGTAGGGATGATATCTGTTAATCTGACTAGGACGACCTATACGTAAGTACCGTAATCCGGCCATATTGACGTTCAGGGATGAAAGCTATAGGAGTAATAAGGATTCGATACCCTAGTAATTATAGCCGTAAACGATGGGTACTAGATAGGCTCTAGATAGAGCTGTTCTAAGTGAAAACGTTAAGTACCCCACCTGAAGAGTACGCCTACACAGGTGAAACTCATGACAATAGACGGTTACAATCATAAGCAGTGGAGTATGTTGTTTAATTCGATAATCCCCGCTAATCTTACCTATATTTGACTGTTATGACGTAGTATCATTAATTGATCCTACCATTATCACAGGTGTTACATCGCTGTCTTCAGTTCATGCCGCAAGGTATTAGGTTAAGTCCTGTAATGAACGTAAATCCCAACCTTTTAAGCCGTTATAGGCGTCATAAGGTGATATATGGTAGTGATGCTGTATGAAGGGAACTAAGACAAGCCCTGATGACCCTCATATATAGGGCTATAGACGTACTATACAAATGGGGACAAAGCCTAATTATATAGTAATATACCATTAGACCGGTCAACCCCCATTAATTTAATACCAGCTTGATCGCCTAATACGTGATCAAATATTCTATGGTATTATAGTCTGGATTATGGCCTGAAACTCGGCCGTATGAAAGCAGAATTGCTAGTAATCAGTGGTAGACCCTACCACGGTGAAATCTTCCATTGTTTCGCACTAATCACTCGTCACGCGGTAAATTAGGCCCTTTTATAAGGGTCTTGTCCTAGTAAATAGGCTCTATTACCAGTAGATGCCTAGGGTCTGTTATTATGAGGAGAGTTCTCTTATATAGGGCTCTTAGTTGGTAGCTATTCTAACCTACACAGTAGGAGTATTAGAACTACCTCAGATAACCGGCTTAATGGGATTATATAAGTGACTGTCTTTACCTAGACACCTTATGTATCAGCCTAAATAGAAGGCCTATATTACTGCGAAGTCGAAATACAGTTACCGTAGGGGAACCTGCGGTGGGCTATTTTAACACTTAAATATTCATACCGTCATTATGACTGACATACCTAATTATACTACATAATAGGCTCTCTATTTATAAGATCTACTATAGTTAGACTAACACGGTCAAATATAGGCCGTCCTAATGGTTAGGATATATGGACCTGATATAATATAGGCTATATAGACCGTGTTAATGAGGTAACTTACATAAAATCCTTATATTAACACGGTCAAATATAGACCGTCCTAATGGTTAAGATATATGGACCTGGTATAATATAGGTTATATGACCGTGTTAATGGTGTAAATACTAGATAATATAGGTCATATTAAGATGCCAAAATTGAGGTAGTTCTCTTAGCTTAATGGTAAAGCCTAATACTTCTAATATTATGCATCTAGGTTCAAGTCCTAGAGGGGACTAGTCTAACTAGACTGCTACTTTGGTGGAATTGGTAGACACAACGCTCTTAAGAGGCGTCACCGTAATAAGGGTATGAAAGTTCGAGTCTTTTAAGTAGCATTATGACTGAATCGTAGACTAATAGGTAAGTCCCCAAAATTTGAGTTTGGCTGATGGTGTGTTCGAGTCACCCCGATTCAACCTGGGAGTATAGTTCAACGGTAGAACAGTTGCCTTTTAAGCAGCTCATGATGGTTCGATTCCATCTATTCCCCCCTCATTACACCAGTCTACATTGACCGTCTTTATGGTATATGATATTAAGTTATGAGATAGAGACGGTCAATAGTGAAGCCCATAATTCAACGGTTAGAATGATACCTTGATAAGGTATATATATAGGTTCGATTCCTGTTGGGCTTATCTGGGCCGGATAAATGACCGAGTGGTTGAAGGTGTAATATTTGAGCTATTATGTGCCTTATAGGTACCGGGGGTTCGAATCCCTCTTTATCCGTACTCACGGCCGAGGTTAGATATATTCGGCCATAACAGGGGTTATAGTTAAATGGTATAACTAATGCGTTGCATGCATTCATTATGAGTTCAAATCTCATTAACTCCATCTACGGCCCAAGTCGTATAACTCTATTAGATAATGACGGTCTAAGTAGTATCCCTATTGACGGTATAGGTTCATTAGGGCCGGCCTTAAGGCCGGCCTATTTAATAGTTATAACTTTAAGCCGTTATAAGGACCATATTAAGGAGGAATTACCTATGTTGGTAGTAGGTGTTGAGCTGTAAACTCAATGGATCATATCCCTCACATGTTCGATTCATGTTTCCTTCAATTAATCGGGCTATAAACCCAATAAGGCTTAGAGCCTTATAGTCTAAGACTATATATTAACCGTTATTATGACCAGATTAAATACATTCCTACCATTAGCACGGAATAAACATAAGATACTTAAATTAGGCCGTAATCATAACCCTTTCACAGAGGGTCTGACGGCCGGACAGAATGTTAACTCACATATAGACCACTCTCATCTAGATCGTCTTATTACTGACTATATTATCAGGCTATTAGAAGGGGCTCTAGATGACTGTAAAGTTACTATAGATCCATTTAAATTTAGTCTTAATAAGTTAACCATTACAGGGGCTTATATTAGTTCCTTAGATAATAGACTATTATCCTCAGATAATTACGGTCAATACGAGGCCTATTCATCAAGTAAGATAGGTCAAATAATGAGAGGCCTAGATAGTATAGCTAAACGTTTAGAAGAGGTCTATAAAAAAGATGTAAGTATAACCATAAAGCCGGTCAAGTACATATATCATGAACCCGAGCTAATGGTTAAGTCTGGATTTGTCCCTTTAATGGATAATCCACGCCAATTATCTAGTCAATTACTAGATAAACTGCCTCTATGATCTAATAATATAGGGCCCACTAGACGGTTAAACTCTTTACATAATCATAAGATAAAGACTTATGCCGCTCTATTAGGTGATAAAGATGTACTTAATGTATCAGGCCCTTATCACCCTACTCTATTATTAAACCAATATGACGGCTCTGAGTTGACCGCTCTACTACCTAATACTTATATAACAGGGTATATGACTAGAATACAATCTAAGCCTTCTGCTATAGCACGTACTGAGAGTCGTACTATTACCATGGGGGCCTTTAATGATAAGACCTGTATATCTAGTATTAGAACAGTAACTAATGAGACCGGTCTAGCCCTTAAGTCTATCATTAACAATAAGGCCGTCCTTATCAATGGTTTAAAACCTAGTAATATCCAGGCCAAGATCACGGGCATTAAGAATAAACATGGTAAGACCGGTATTAAAGCTGTTATTAATTATGTTTAACCATTAACACCACCTTCATATTCATATAATTAGACCCCTCTATCTCACAAGTTCCATTATAATAGTATCTATAGATAATTACCTCATCCTGCCGGTCAATACGGATCAGTTACACTGCCCGGGCCGTAGGCCCGGGTGGATCTTTATAGTATCTATGACCCTTCATACCTAAGGAACTACTAGGTTATAACGGTCATATATTTACTAAGGAAGTGCCATATAAGTAAGGAGGATAAGTACCTTTAGTTCAATGGTTAGAACGTTGGTCTACGGAACCATAAGTGTAGGTTCGACTCCTATGAGGTGCTTTATATGAGGGCATTATGATGTAATGGTAACATATTAGGCTCATAACCTGGAGATACGCGTTCGAGTCGTGTTAATGCGTCCTACCTCACAGAATCATAGCTTAATGGTAAAGCCGTCCACTCATAATGGACCTATCTGAGTTCAATTCTCGGTGATTCTACCCCCTCTCTACTCCTTACATATGACTATGGCGGAATTGGTATACGCGATTAGTTTAGGTCTAATTGGTTCTACACCTTATGGGTTCGACTCCCATTAGTCATATACTAGATCAGAGGCCCTTATTATAAATAATATATTTTATTAGATTAGAGGCCTCTGATCAACCCCAATGCCATAGGCAGTGGGGTAGGGCCCATTTTTAAATGGGCCTATATTCATGTAAGCCTCCTACATCAGAGGCATCAAGAGTATAGTTTAGCGGTAAAACCGTTGACTTCAAATCAACTATCGGGGGTTCGATTCCCTCTACTCTTGTAAGCGTTGTATTGGCTCAATGGTAGAGCGGTTGTTTTGTAATCAACAGGTTGGGGGTTCAAGTCCCTCATACAACAGATCTGATCTTATCGTCTAACGGTCATGACACCAACCCTTCACGTTGGTAGTATTGGTTCGACTCCAATTAAGATTAAGACTCTTAAGTCCAGGCCTCTAAT
>JAJLVX010000563.1:0-13276 GCA_030564525.1 Liangdongia berthetii | reverse complement strand
AAATCTGGAGAAGATGATGAAGTTGTAATGAATGATGAAGTTACAGTAGCTTGCTTTTGTAACTGGTCCAATTGTGATTCTAAGTCTATAATCTTTTTCTGTAATCTGATGATAGCATTCCATTTCTTGGGTAGAAGTTCATTGTCATCAACAATTTGTTCCACATTCAACTGACTTTGTAAATCATGCAATGTTTGCTCTGTGATTAGTGGACTCAAATAGGTTAAAATGGAATTATTGAGATCCCTCTTCTGTTTTTCTGTTAATAGCGACATATGTGATGGTTCCTCAACAAAATAACAATTGTGTTGTGTATAATCTCTCTCGCTATACTAACAATCTCTTCAAACCTTTAAATTTTATACTTTATACATATTTATTTACTTTTCAACATTTTCATATGTTGTTTTTCCAACAAAACAAAACAAAAATCAAAAAAAAAAACAAAATTACCAAGTTCGGTAATTTCCCGATTTGGATATTTTCTTGATGTTTTACAGGAATAATACAAAGAATATTAGAAACAATACTGATAATGGATGGTATATTCATTAATAACGTTCTCTATACTGTTCTGGATCAAATGGTAAGCCAGGATGACTTTCTGGAGTGGCTTCAGGGTCTTCTCTCCAGATCTTGATACTTTTATCAGCTTCACCAGTAATCAAACGCATCCCAGTCTTATCAAAACAACTAGAATAAATACCCGCTTCACTTTCTAAAGAACCTGGAAGTGTTGTAGTTTGGATCTCTTGGAATTTGTGACCAGACTTCCAATCAAAGAAACACATTGACCCATTATCACCACCACTAAATAAGACATTATCAGCATTCGTAGATAATGTATTAACAATGGCCTTATGTTGTGGTTGTGCATTTCCCAAGAAAGAGCCCTCAGGTAATTTCCATTGCTTAATTGCATCTGGCCCACCAGTGGCAAAGGAATACTCAGTTGGATGTAAAGTTAATGCTCTAATAGATTTTTTATGATGTGTTAGCACGGTTTGTGTTTTACCAGCACACAAATCCCATAATCGTATAGTTTTATCATTGGAAGTACTAATGATTTGTGGGTCTGTAGCCTGACAACGAACTTTTGTGATTGGACTCTTATGGCCAGAAAGTGTGAATATTGGGGTGGCTGTTCTAATATCCCAAACTTTTAAAGTTGAATCACGACTCCCGGTCACCAAAATATCCAAAGTTGGATGTAAATCTAAACAATAAACACCAGATAAATGGCCATGATAATCTCTAATGACTCTATTTTTCTCCAAATCCCAACATTTAACAGATTTATCTTCACCACATGAAAACATGTATGGGTGACGGTCAGAGATGGCAATATCACGAACCGTCATAATATGACCAGTTAGGGTTAATTTCAATTGACCCGATGCCAAATCCCAAACTTTAATCGTGTTGTCATTAGAACCAGAAGCAAACCACTTATTCTCTGGGTCCATTGCTAAAGATCTAACCCAACCATTGTGTCCAGCAATGACTCTCATTAATTTCCATGGAGCATGCCATTCAGGTTTATCTGGAATATAAAAGCGTTCTTGTTGTTGGCGAGTTATTAATGCTTTGGAAGCTGGTAGTTCATCTGATGGTTGATATAAGGTTAAACTGGACTGTTCAAGATCTGATTGTGTTGTATTATAATTGTTTGTATTTGTCGCTGTTTCTGGTGTAGTTGTAGATGTGTTATACTTCTCGGCAAGGTATCTGGGCAGACTAATAAATTCAGAAGCCAGTTTTGAAGCAACATACTGCTCATTACTAAAAAAAGTGTTAATTTTAATTATCCAACACAAAACGAGGTTGTGCAAAGTTTACCTTCCAGTTGTTACCACATCACACTCAGTGTCTTTAAATAAAACATTGGATTTCTGACGTAACCCATCGATTTGAGACTGCTAAAAAAGGTGTTAATAAACAAACCACTTATGGTTAAATTAGGAATAGCTTACTATTTCTCCATTTCCCACCACTTTTGTCATGTCTAATCCGTCTTGTTGTCTGCTTTGATATTGAATTGTTTGTTGATTTGTTAAAATTCAAAATTCGGATGAAAATCTGCAGCTGCAAAAAATTTCAAAAGCTGCGATGAGCTGAAAGAAGGAAAAGAAGCTGAACAAGATGACCGCAATAGGTGAAAAGAGAGTCGAGACTACAACCAGCGACAGTGAGTCTGCTGCCAAGAAGGCAAAATTGGCCAACGAAGAAGAACAAGAAGTTGTTTCTGCTGAAGCTGCAGTTGAAGCTGCAGAACCAAAGGAAGAAGAAGCTCCAAAGGAACCAAAGATCGAAACTACTGCAACTGAACCAAAAGCTGAACAAAAGGGTACACAGGAGAAAGACGTTGGTATCACTCAATACATTTCTAAGGACATTGCTGGGTTTTCTGCTTTGTTGAAGCAAAGATACACCGATTTCTTGGTTAATGAAATCGATCTAAATGATCAAGTTGTTCATTTGCTAGATGAAGGTTTCCCAGGAGCTAAAGAGCGTCGTCTGGAGCGCAGAAGCAACGAAAGAGAAGATGGTGAAGGTGAAAAGAAACAAGAAGAAAAGAAGGCTGAAAAGAAGAAGGAAGCTCATCAATTGAATGCTGCTCATCGTATTGCACTACTGGAAGCATTTGGTGAAAAAGACTTAACACAAATCGAAGGTGTTATCTTTTCTGGTCAAAAATTCGAATCTGAAAAGGTTTTTGATGACAAGACTGCTCGTGGTAAAATCCATCAATTGGTTCGTGAAGCCTTTGATGGTAAGATTGACACCAAAACTTCTGAAAAGAACACTTTCCAATTCTCTTTAACCAATAGAAACTCAAGAGTTAAAAGAGAAAAAAACCCAAGCGAAATTGAATACATGGGTGGTGATGTTAAAGCTAAAGAGTTTGTTCATTTTGTTCTATACAAGGAAAATAAAGAAACAATGGAGGCTGCAAACACATTGGTCAAGTTCTTGAGAATCCAACCAAGAGATATTTCTTATGCTGGTACTAAAGATCGTCGTGGTGTTACTGCCCAAAGAGCTTGTATCCGTCGTATTAGAGTTGATCGTTTGAACTCTTTGAACAGAGCCTTGCGTGGTATTAGATTAGGTGGGTTTAATTATCAAGATTCAGCTATTGGTTTAGGTGATTTACACGGTAACGAATTCTTGATCACATTGAGAGATGTCAAAGCAAACAACCCATCTGAAAAGATTGAAACAACCATTGAAAAATCCTTAACGTCTTTAAAGAAATATGGGTTTATCAATTATTTTGGTTTACAAAGATTTGGTACTTTTTCTGTTTCTACTCATTCCATTGGTAAGGAATTGTTATTGAGTAATTGGAAAAAAGCTGGTGAATTGATCTTATCTGAACAAGAAATTGTTTTACCAGAATCTGTGGAAGCTAGAAAGATTTGGGCCGAGACTAAAAACCCATATGAAACTTTGGGTAAGATGCCTCGTAAATGTATTGCTGAAACCACTATTTTGAAACAGTTGCAACGTGAAAAGAAACAAGAAGATGGTGAGTATCAAGAATTTTCTTATTTCAACGCTATCATGAAGATCCCAAGAAATTTGAGAATCATGTATGGTCATGCTTATCAAAGTTACGTCTGGAATTCTGTTGCCAGTCGTAGAATTGAACTATTTGGTTTGAATGTTGTTCCTGGTGATTTAGTTTTGGAAGAAACTGATGAAAAGACTAATACTGTTGATGCCGAAGCTTTTGAAGAAGATGTTAGAACTGAGAAATTCCAAAGAGCCAAGGTTGTCACTGAGGAAGACATCAAGGAAAAGAAATACACCATTTATGATGTTATCTTACCAACTCCAGGTTTTGATATCAAATACCCAGAAAACAAAGAATTGTTCAAGGTTTACCAAGATATCATGGCTCAGGATGGTCTTGATCCAGAAAACATGGTTAGAAAGACCAAAGAATTCTCATTTGCAGGTTCTTATCGTCATGTTGTTTCTAAGGCAAACAATCTAGAATTCCAGATTAGACATTATTCTGAACCAACTCAACAATTAGTTTACACTGACTTGGAAATTTTGCGTATGAAGAAGGAAAGCAAAGATAAGAATGAACCAGCTCAAGAAATTAGCCAAATTTTACCCCAAACAACAGAAGGTGGTGATAAGATTGCCGTGATGATCAAGTTCCAATTGGATACTTCTTCTTACGCTACAATGGCTTTGAGAGAAGTCATGAAGGCTGATACTGGTCGTCATGGTGACATGTGTGATGTTAAAGTTTAAGTGTGATCCTTGCTTCTTTATAAATTGTACAATAATATATCATAGTATATCATTATCATTTAGTATTATTATATTATATGCATATTTCATAAATAAATATATCATCAATGTTGGATCCATATCTTGGAAACCCAAACAATTAGCCCTCTATAAAATCTAACAAAGAAAGGCAAAAAAAAAAAAGAGAACACAATAAAGTTAATAGAAAATCTCATAAAAGTTAAAAGTCAGCAAAGTAAGTATCAATCATATTAATTATCATAATCAGAAAGGGCATGGTATGTGGATGTATATCTCCAACAAAACAAAAATTAAAACACCACCCTCTTGTTCTTCTTCAATTGGTAGTATCTTGATGGTTTCACTCTACCTCTCTTTGGTTGTTCATTCATTAAGGTTTTAGTTTCAGCAGCCATTTGCAACTTTTGTTCTTCAGTCATTGGTGGATGGAATGGTTTTAACAATCTTTGAACATCCAATGGGACTTTATCCCATTCATTGAAATGCTTCAAACCTGTAGCGGAATCAGCCCAAACTTCTGGATTATCAAACCCAAAATCACTTAGATGAAATTCCTCAATAGAACCAGTTTGTAATTTGGACAAATCTAATGGTTTATGAGGGTTTAGCAATGATTCAACAAGCAATTTCTTTGGGCTGATGTGATTAGTGTTGCGAACTTGTGGGATTTTTGAGTAATCAATCTTGATAGCCTTCTTCTTTTGTTGAGCAAGCATGGAGTTCTTAGCAGCAACAGCAGCCTTTCTTTTTTCCTCATTGGCCAAGTTGTGGTTACTCAAGGCATTATACTCGTTTCTCTTCTTTTGTTTCAACAACTTGGATGTCAAATTTGCCTTCATCATTTCATTGAATCTGGTCTTTGTTGATTGGTATCTAACACCAGTAATATTGGCTCTAGTAGCACCAAATTTTGTAGCTTGTAACATGGTATATGTGTGTGTAAGTTTCTTAGTCTAACCCTATCAGTGTATAGAGTTGTTTAGTATGACTACTAGTCTCCTTATCTGTTTATAGTTGAGTGTTATGGGTGTTGTTTTAGGGAGAGATGATGCGATTATGAATTTATGACCATGATCGAATATCATCGATATTTTTTCCGACGACAGGGTTACTCTCGGATTTTGGTTATGCGTGAGAGTGCGTGAGAATGCAGAAGTAACATAAGGAATTTCATTACTTTGTATTACTAAAGGATTCATTATTGATATATACAAAAGAATATCAAAATATTGGTAGGATGTATTGATTAGATAGTAAACCACTGGCAACCTGAGGCTCTTGTTTTTGAAAAACCGGCAACGAAGGTTAAACAAATGTAAGAAGCTCAATTCAAAGGAAAGGACTCCTCGAAGTTGGAATGATGATGACAAATGGACTTAATATATATATAAACTGGTATTCAGTGTACGTTTTAGGGATCTACATTCAATACTATACCTTTTGCAATATACTTATAGATTTAAATAGTCAGAAGATGAATGAAATGCTATGATGTATGACTCTTCTACTGAAATCAGATAAGGAAACTTTATCTTGAGAAAATCCTGTTGATTAATTTAATTGCTTTCTTTTTTAATTCATACATTAATTATTCAAATAATAAGTTATAACTGTGATCTTTTAATTCAAATTTCAGTCACTGTTCAAACCTTTAATGGATTCTTTCTAATTTTGTGGAAATAAGTATGCATGTTAATGTATGCAGATGCACTACCACCCGGAATTGAACGATTTCCGGATTTTTTTTTAATAATCAAAATCAAAATATTAAACTACTGTTGGCCAACTACTATCATCATTAAAATCATTGAAAGTTCACAGGAGCAGTGATGAGTATCGAACCAGTGGAGACTAAAGAAGAAAAGAAGGAGGAAACCAAGGGCATTTCTAAAATCATCACTCCAGACGAACTTGTTTTAGGATGCAAATGTTTTGTTGAAAAAGATGGTGAATACAGAGTTGCAGAGATTTTATCTGCTGTGATGAAGAAAGGTAGAAAAGTCCTCTATGTGCACTATGAAGAGTTTAACAAGCGTTTGGATGAGTGGATTGAACTTGACAGAGTTGATTTCAAGAGACCTGTGACGTTCCCCAAGCCTGCTACACCAAAGAAGGAGAAGAAAAAACAACCAGCACCAACAAAGAAACAGAAAAAGAAGAAAGAATCATCAACTGCTAATCATGATGCTGATATTATGGATCTAGATAATCTAAATGTTCAAGGTATACAGTCCGAAGGTATATCAAGAGAAGATGAAATTGAAAAATTAAGAACATCAGGTTCCATGACCCAAAATTCTCATGAAGTTGCTCGTGTTCGTAACTTGAATAAGGTAATCATGGGTAAACATGAGATTGAACCATGGTACTTTTCTCCATATCCAGTTGAATTGACAGAAGAAGATGTTATATACATTGATGATTACACATTACAATATTTTGGTTCTAAGAAGCAATTTGAAAGATTTAGAGCAAAGAGTACATTAAGACATCCACCAGGTAATGAGATTTATCGTGATGATTACATTTCATTTTTTGAAATTGATGGTCGTAAACAAAGAACTTATTGTCGTAATGTTTGTTTGTTTTCAAAGTTGTTTCTTGACCATAAAACATTGTACTATGATGTTGATCCATTTATGTTTTACTGTATGACCAGAAGAGATGAGCAAGGTCATCATTTAGTTGGTTATTTTTCAAAGGAAAAAGAATCTGCTGAAGCTTATAATTTGGCTTGTATTTTGACATTACCACAATATCAGAGAATGGGGTATGGTAGATTATTAATTGAATTTTCTTATGAATTATCTAAAAAGGAACACAAGGTTGGTTCCCCAGAAAAACCGTTATCAGATTTGGGTTTATTGTCTTATAGAGCCTATTGGGCAGATACTATCGTGAAGCTGCTAGTTGAGAATGATAGTGAATATGTTACCATTGATGAAATCAGTTCAAGAACATCCATGACAACTACAGATATATTGCACACTGCCCAAACGTTGTCAATGCTTAAATATTTTAAAGGTCAACATGTTATTTATCTAAGTGACCAAATCATTCAGCAATATGAAAAGACAAAACAGAAAAAAAGACACACCATTAATCCTGAACTACTAATATGGAAGCCTCCAGTATTTACTGCTGCTCAATTGAGATTTGGTTGGTAATGGAAAACATTTATTGTTTTATTCATAATGAAAACCTTATATATAATGACCCTAATAACTAATGAATTAAAAACACATACAACATCCATCTGTACCATCCGTATTATTCTTATGTTTAATCAAAAGGTATTGGCTTGATGTTTTCACTCATACTAGCAGCAATTGCACTAGGAACTTTAATACCACAACAATCACCCCAAGTATGTTGGTGGACAGGCAGCCCAGCATCTGGATCATTATCATGATGATGCTCATGACCGCCACAACATTCATCATCATCAGCATGTGTAGCATTTGTTCTTGGAGGAGAACATCCTTCTGGAGCTGGTAATATAGAACCAAAGAAGAAATGTTGAATGATTGGCAGTTTTCCCAACACTTCAGCCTTATACATCTTGATCATACCTTCAGCAACTTTAGACCACTGTTTAACACCACTAATATCGTCAAGCATCGGTGAATGCCATCTTAGAGATGCTGTTTTAATGGAGTTAATAAAGTGGATGCAACCCAAGTACATATACTTTGGATATAATTCTTCCACTAATTCTTTGTTGTGAATAGATTTTGGACGTAAATACTTATGTGTAGCCAATTGAGATGCACCAAATAAAAATGGTAGGAAATGATAATCATCTAAACCCCATACACCATGGGAACCAGCTGGCTCTAACCAGTACTCCTTTTGAAAAATTCTCATTGTATAAATGTACCTGTTGAAGATTTTTAAAACAATGGCTGTATAATCATCTTCATTAAAAACTTCCAATTTTTTGAGACATAACAAAAACATTAAAAAGTTCAGTTCGTGACCAGAGCCATAATCAATTCTTGTTCTATTACCCCATGATTCGTTAAAATAGGCTGATATTTCTTCAGTTGGGTCTTCTGGTAGTTTAGTCAACTGTGGTAAACGTTTTCTGATCAAGTCTTTTGATGTGTTGGTGATTTCATCATAAACGTCTCTAAACTCAGGTTTACCAAATCTTGATGAGCCTCTGTCTTTCACTGGATGTTTCTCAGTAATGGTAATAACATCCTGTAATAAATCCAGCACACCTTGAACAGCATCTGAAACGTCACATTCAGCATCATTTGTTTTGCCTTCAACAGACTTTGACAACTTGGTGACAAATTCCACAACGTCATCATAAGTCTGTGATGTTTTCCATTTCTCCAAATCTTGATTTGATAATATTCTTCTCTTTGGTGTAACAAAAGTCATTATAATGGATTGATAAACTGAATTGTATTGTTGTAAAGATGTGAGATATAATTCATTTATGTACAGTAATTTCTATAGAGGTTATCTAGAACAACCGAAACAAACGTTACTAATCTATTATATAATCACAGCCATTATATACCAAATACACCAAATACTTTAGAATTATACTACAATTGTCAATTGGTCAATCTGAATAAATATTATCGTTCATACATGTTGATATAGAAGTTTCTCATGATGTCACTGAAAGGGAGACAAATCTTGCAGGATAACCACCATATCTTTGCATGGCCTTATATGCAGCGAGTCTATCATTGACTGGCAACGTAGAAGCTCTCTTGACACCACCAACTTGTGAATCCATAAAACTATTGTATTGTGGTGCATATTGCGCCATAGAACTTGTTGGTCTTGTGGAACATGCAGAGTAGTATATAGATCCAGAGACTATACTGCTATCATCCGCAGAGTAGTCAGAGCCAGACTCGGAGACTGAAGTCAAAGAAGCAGTATCATGATCATCAACGGAAGCAGACCCACTCATACTATCGTTGTCACTGCTTGAAGAGGAGTCCATGTCAGCAAACATGTTTTCAGCATATTCTCTAGCAGCAGCAGGTTCTTGGATTCTTGATAGTGTATGGAAGTCTAGCTTAGATTGGATTCTAGAAGCAATAACCTTTGAAAGATATGACTTGAAGTATTGAGCCAGCAGTAGTTGTTCTTGATTTAATGTCATTGGTGGTTCTTCAATTTCTTGCTGTTCCTCTTCATGGTCTTCTTGTTCTGATCTTGGTGGGTTTGTAGTAGTATTTTTGAATGCTTCAGGATAAGAATCTTCCCAATCATCATAATCTAGCATTTCTGGTTCATGATTTATTAGCTGCTTTCTTTGTTCAGATTCCATAGATTTTCTGAATGATGGTGTAGATTGAATACGATGTGGTGGAAGTGGAGGAGGGGTCATCTTTTGTGAAAATGGTGAAGAGACAGCTCTATATTGTGGGATTGAAGGTGACATTGATCTTGATGCTGTGCTGACGGTTGACCCAGTACCACCGTTTTCTGAATTGTTTTGTGAGGAAGAGTTTGGTGGCAGATACCAATCATTAACTTCTCTCTTTAGCTCAGAAATAGATCTAGCCTTTTCTAATGGAGGAGAAACTTTCAATGTAGTTGGTTTAGACTTTTTCATTTTGAATGATGATCTTCTGAAACACTTCTTCATAGCGATATGCCTCCAGTTTTTGAATGTGGTTTTCAAACTGATACCCATGGCCTTTAATCTTGATAACCAACCGATTTTGTACTTAACAGCTTTGGATCTCTTCAGTGATGCCTTTCTATATAATGATGTGTTTTCACTTCTAACAGATCTCTTACGGCCAAGAGACTTTTGACGTGCAACAAAGGATTTTTGACGAATAATACCAGAATTGATTGGAGTAGTGGAATTACTCATAGCTGGTGCAATAACTGTAACTATTGGAGGAGAAGCAGTGTTGATGGATGAAGTTCTTGGGAAAGCAAAAGCTGCAGAAACAGGCGTGGATGCCATTGGGTCGGCTAATAATGAGGCAGCTGGAGCTAGTGGGGCAATGTCGACATCTTTTGTTACTATGTGATCAATATTTTCACGACTGCCAGTAGCAGAAGTTGTGATTTGATATGAAATGTTGTCTTGTGTTGGGATATCAAAGTTCAAAGAACTTGTTGTGGCAGATGGAGTGGAGGCATAACTTGATGTAGCACCAGAATTATTGATAGTGTGAGTGTCATTGCCAGGGCTGTATGAAACTTCACTATGAGAGCTATGTGATTGCTCGTAGTACTTGTAGTATGGCTCTATTTTTGGTCCACTTAGCTCAGGAATACCGTGTTCAACCTCATCTTTGTGCAAGTCTTCTTCGCTTGGGAACTTGAAGTTCATCTGTGGACCGTCATAAGTGTCACCTCTCTTGTGTAGCTTTGAGTTGGTCATTATGGATATGATATGTTGTGATTTTTTGTTTACGTTGATGTGGTTAATAGAAAATATAACAGACAAGATCAAAACAGGATATGATTCTTTTCTTATACTAGAAACCCCCCTTGCTGCAGCGAACTCATCGCTTCATCGTTTGGTATGATGTATCATTCATGAAATGCATGCTGTACTACCCTTTTCAGTAACTGACTTGATTCCAAACGTATCAGAGTATTAAAGATGGCTTGCTAATGATGCATCTCGAAGTAAATCCATGGCTGGCTCGATCAGCCTCATGTAGCGAGTTCCGAACCCAAACGGTCGGAATTCAAAATTGCCGATGCGATGAGTTGCGATGCTGCGATGTTGTTTTCAGGCAGGGAGGAAATAATGAGGTTGTGATTGTTAGAGCAGGTTATCATTTCAAGGATGGTTAGTGAGTTCATTGACACAGGCGAGGACTATGGAGACACGTACAAAGTTGATTGGAAGAATCTTCCCAAGGAAATGTGGAAATACGGACGTTTTAGAAGGCTTTTGTTTCAAAACATTGATAATCTTGATTTGTATTTCACTAGCGAGCTGATTTATTCAGTCACTCCAGAGGCCATTGCAGTGTTTTTAGCCAAGTTTGTCAAGTCATGCAATCCAGATTTTAAAATCGTTCTTGATGTTTTCTGCGGTGGTGGTGGGAATGTTATTCAATTTGCAAATTGGTTTGATAAATGTATTGGTGTTGATATCAACCATGAAAACCTGATCTGTACAAGCCATAATTGTGAAGTTTTTGGTGTTCGTGACAAAGTCCAGCTATATGAAGGCGATTGGAACGAATGTGCCAATAATTTGGAGTTTTGTGAGAAGTTGGCTTCACAAGTTGATTTTATCTTTGCTTCTCCACCATGGGGTGGACCAGCATATGCTAAATCAGATGTTTTTGATTTAACATTATTGGAACCAATGCCTTTGAAAGAGATGTTACAAAGTTTCCTAAAGATTTCTACAAACATTGGATTGTTCTTACCAAAGACTTCTGATTTTCAACAGTTGAGTAAAATCACAAGAGAAGTTTTTGGTCCTGACGCCAAATGCAGGATCATCATTACCAAAGTTGATGACTTTATTAAAGGGTTACTTGTTTTATGGGGAGATTGTTTTATCCCAGAGAATTATGAGCAGCCTCCTCCAGAAGAAATGGATTATTGATATCAACGGGAATGATATTAATGAAAATATTACTGGCTTTGCGTTTTTTTCTTATGACATTTACATATACGGCATCTATTCAATCTATTAGTTTATTAGTTTATTATCACAAAATTTGTACACCATCCATTAACTTTAATTAGCACTCTTAACTTTCAACTCCGCACCAGTGGCCAAAATTTTAGAAGGTTGATTCAACTTTTCAGATTCCTGCAATGGTGATGGGGTTGATGAATGTTTCTTGTTCTCATAATCAGATCTTCTGGAATCATTAATACTGATTGTATGCATCAAGCTTTCTCTAACTCTCTTCGCAGACTGTAAGGCTTTAATGATCTTTTCCTTGTTCTTCAGATCACTCTTCAGTTCCAAAATTTCATCTTCTTGTTCTCTCAGGACAGAGTCAATTTCAGCTTGTGACGTGCCTGTTGAAGGTGAAAAGGCAATATTGATTTGTTTGTTTTCGCTGTTTGTTGGTGTGGTTGGATTATTGCTGTTATTGGTATTGGTATTCTGAAATTGAGGACGTTGATTCTTTTGTATTTCTAACTTCAACTGATGTTCTAGATGATTGATATATGACTTATACTCTTCACTTTGTGCATATGTTTTTTTGAGAAGCTCTTCAATTTTACGGATCAAATCTTCTGGTGAATTATGAATTTCCAAAACATCGCTAGTTTTTTGTAAAATATCATTAATCACATCATTCTTCAGGACCATTCTTTCGGCAGCCTTTTCATCAATTAATCTCTTGTAATGTTCCAATCTTTCAATCAAAATTCTATTCTCAGCATTCAATTGTACAAACTCAGACTCATCGACTGTTGAAGATGATTGTGATGCATCATCCATTGTAATTGTGGTATTTGACGTTGGTGTTTCTGGTTCTGATAAACTTTTATTGGACTTGATCAAGTTCAATTCTTGTTGTTGTGATTCAATTTGTTGTTTCAATTTCTCTATAATTCTATCCTTTTCAGTGGTTAAATCAATTTCATGTTTTTTAACGTTCAGACTAATATTTTTAGCTCTAGCTGCAAATCTAACAGTGTTTACCGTTTCTGCTAGTGCATTAGCACTTGTATGGATAGTACATAAAATAGCAACCAATGAATCACCAGACAATGCAGGTTGTAACAATCTAGTTAATTTGGAATCTCTGTATGGGATATGACCAGCACTTGAGCTTGGTGAAGATAATTTAACAATAACACTACCCAACGCTAACAACGATTTGTTGATATATGAACCTTCCTTGCGACGCTCTTGTTGACCAGTTGCTCTTTCAGAACCAGCCAAATCACACAACGAGAGAGTACTAAAAGTTTCAGTGCCAGATGTGATGTTTGTAGTTGATATTCTAACCAAAACAATTGCATGTGAACGAGAACTTCTGGTGTTAAAATCAGTTTC
>JAJLVX010000562.1:0-13366 GCA_030564525.1 Liangdongia berthetii | reverse complement strand
TGCCCAATCTCTTTTCTGGACTGGTTCTTGGAGCATGGATCAATGCCAAATCAACGTATTCCAACCCTTCAATCTTCTTGAATGTTTCTTCAAGAGATTGCAAAGTGGTTTCGTACCCTTGTAAATCAGTACGCACTTTAGTGGTGAAGAAGACATCTTCACGCTTGTTGTTCTTTGGATCTTCAGCAATCCACTTCAACACACCTTTGGCTGCCTCTTCTTCGTTGCCATAAACTTGTGCAGTGTCGACATGTCTGTAGCCAGCCTTCAATGCTTCGTAGACAACTTGGGTGGTGACGTCTTTTGGAGATAAGAAGACTCCAAGACCAATGACTGGAATAGTGTAGCCAGAGTTTAGCTTGTAGGTTGAGTTAACAGTTAGGTCTTTTCTAGCTTGGTATGGCATTGTGGTGATCACTGATTATTGAATTGAATTGAATTGAATTGATCAGTTACAGCAGCTATAACGGTTTAAATAGTCAAAATCATCGTAAGCGCAACTTTAACCACTTTAAGAAGGTGGCTGTTGTTGAATGGTAACAATAGAGAAACTGGAAAAGTAAACGATTATTGGTCTCATGAAATTGGAATTAAATGAGCAGTTCTTATTGATTGACAATTTCCATGAGTTGTTTGCAATACTAAAGTATTCATTGATAGATGTATTAATTCAATGGATTAACAACTTGAATTAAACAGTTCTTGTCAGTTTATATCCATTCGAGTTTTGTTTTTCCGGATTTAACGAATTCAAAGAAAACCTCGGGGATAATAAGATCAATGTTCAAACTTCATATGGATATTAACATGTATTTTACCTATATAACTTATAAGTAAACTTTGAAGTCAACCTTTTCAAAGATATTAATATAATATATTTCTATTATTCGTGATTCGTGATTTATTCATAAATTACAATATTGATTTTGTGGATACGACTTATAATTAACTGTTTCTTAACTCATATCACAGTAAAGATCCTTTTAGTATAAGTCAATCTTAATATCCATTCAAGCACACCACTAGCCAAAAGCATGACACCACTGAAAATGATTAATTGGGTGAACCCTGTCATATCCCCTGGAGCAGCACCTTGTGGTAAGAAAGAACCACAAATGATTGGTCCAAACAACCCACCAACACCACCAATTGTAAAGAAAAGACTTAACCGACTTTGGTTATCGGTAACACCAAATAATTGTGCAATAGTAGTTGGGAACAATGAAACGTAAACACCTGAAGCCATACCCCATATAATACAAAATACCAAGAATGCAGCTTCAGAGTTTTTCCCTGGAAGCCATAGAGCCAATGGAAGTATACCAGAAAGTAACAAGAATGGGAATAGAGTGTTCATTCTACCAACCTTATCTGCAATGAACCCAGGAATAATTCTTCCAAACAAACTGGCAGCATTTAAAATGGATAAGTAATATTCTGGCTTGATCAACGCATGGCCAAGCTTTGCTGTTAGTTTATTTGCGAATAAATCAACATAAAAGATGCATGGGAACAACCCAAACATACCCACTAGATTTGAAGCATTGATCAAGATGAATCTCCAATCTTTCAACACATGAAAGTTCAGCATTAAAATATTTCCCTTTTGACCCTTTGGTGGCTCATGTTTTAATGATAATCTTGGTTTTAAGAACAACACCATAATAACACCCAATGGCATGTAAATGAACCCTATGATTCTATTAGTCCATGCAAAACCAACACTATTGAACAATCTTCTCACTGCAATTGGCCAATAGACACCACCAAGTGAGGATCCACTTGATACAATACCCATAGCCATGGCCTTTTTGTTCTTGAACCAATGCATCAACACAGTCAAGCCACTTAGATAGATAATACCACCACCCATTCCAATCAAGATCCCTTGACTTAGAAACAACTGCCAGATGTTTGTGGTTAGGGAAACCATCATGAATCCAAAAATTTGGATAATGATACCAATTGCAACTGTTATTCTCGAGCCTAAATGATGCAGCATTGTTACTGTTGGTATTGCAAAGAGGTATATGCAAAACGGCTGCAATGCGCCAATGACTGAAATCTTGAACGATGTTTCAGCAGGGAAGGCCTCTGTCTCGTAATATGTCTGGTACACACCAAAGCTGTTCACCATCCCATACGTGCAGCTCATCATACACCAACCAGCAAGAACCACTAGCCAACCAAACCCACCTTCTGGGAACTCTTCCTTATCGTGTTCAAAGGTTTTTTCTTTTGTTTCCCCCATTCTTAACAATCAACAATGCTCTTCTGGCTTCTAAGTATACAGACCAGTCTTATGTAATGACAATGATGATGATAATCACAACACCTTTTGTTTCTACTTTATAATAAATCTCTGTTTGCTTATAAACTCATCGCTTTTCCCATATCGTCTTTGCTTTAGATCTTGCTATGACTAACGGCTTTAGCACTACTTTATCTCCCCGGGTTTACTCGATACAAGCGGAGGTAAATGAGATCATTGAATATCTTGAACTTTTAATATGACAATGGTTTATTCTGATGCGATATATCAGAGTAATGTCTACAGAAGAAATTGATGAGCAATAATAGAAACGATTAAGCCGTATTTTTGGCAATTGTATAAAGGTATTTGTATCAAAAAGTCTTCAATATATGATGTGGTGTTCGGATGCGATGAGGTTTCGAGGATAATTGTTAGTAATTGGTTATAACTTTTGACTACTACTTTATTGAAATAAGGAAGCATTAAGAGAGATCATAGATGAGTCACAAGTACTATGTGGAGCTCTTACCACGTATCAAAAGCATTTCAATCATAGTCGAATTCGATGACGCTGCTGAAATACATTGTTCAAACATCATTCAAATTGATGAGCAGATGCTAAAGTTAACAACGACTTCTGGTAAAACAATATCCATTCCATTACCACAGCCGGTTGATCCACTATTGAACATCATGAACTGTGTAAAGAGTCAGAAAAACGTCATCAGCATACGGTTACCATTGTCAAACAGCATCATACCGAAGACAATGGACAGATCAACAAATTTTTTAATGAGTATGAGTAATAACTACAAATGGAACTCTTCCTATCTAACCAAAACTTTGAAATCCCAATACACAATAAACTGCAAGAAATGTGGTTGTTGTTTAATTAACAGTGCCAGAATCAGTCAAGTTAAGGAAATGCCTTCGGAAATGTGGAGTGAAATGCTTGATTTTTGGCATTGTCATAAACCTGATAATAAAGATGTTGTTTTTGCTGAGAAATATGACAATTTGACCCCATTCAAGGATTCATTGATTACTGGGTCGTATTATTTTGCATTTAATTCACAAGATGAGGCTATCAATGTGAAGAATTCGCAGACTGCTGCTGAGCTACATTGTCCAGAGTGTGATGTTGAATTGGGTATACATGACAAGAACTTTAAGATTGATAAATGCTACAAGTGGAATGTTGTATTGAATCATGGTGAAGAGTATAAGGCTCAAGAGGTTTATGAACCGTACCAATTTTCTTTTGATACTATTTTAGACCAAGTTAATGGGAGTGCAGCAAGAATATTGGAATTAAAAACACCAGATGATAAAAAAACCTTACTAATATGGGTGTTCAACATTGGTATTGACTTTATTGTTACTGGTGAAAAGCCATGTTCTGATGCAATCAAGTTATATTACACTACAAGTAAAGACAAGATTGCCAAAGAACGTGAGGCTAGGGGTGAAATTGAAGTGGTGGAGACGGAAGATGTAGTGTTTGATAACACACTTGATGTTTTGGAGTCGTTGAATGCTAAGTTACCAGCTAGCATGAGAAGTATGGGTAATGATTTAAAACTGGGGTTGTTAGTGGCCAATACATGAGACATAAAGAACACTTTGATCGAAAATTCATAAATTCATAAAGATAATTTGTAGAGCAACGAGTATAAATAGGCTTTAATTCTTCTTTTCTGTGGTAGATGGAGTAGTAGTGGCAGCTGAAGTTGTCACTGTCTCAGTATTCTTGCCAAACTTTTGAGCGACAAGTTCGTTCAAGCTATGGCCTGGCTGTCTGCCAACACGCTGTTCATAGGAGTAGTAACTGGCAACACCGACAAGGACACCAAACAGAGGGTCGATGGTTCTGGAAATCAAGTATTTGGCGGCCATGATCTCGTCTTCTTCTGTTTTCTTTTCAATTCAATTCAATTCAATTTCGTCGTTGTCGAGTTGGTGAAGTTCATTCGAAAAAAATTAAAATTTAAAAAATCAGAATCACCAAAACACGGTACTAAACATCAAAACACGCTGCTGAACAATGAAAATCGAGACAGTTTCAAAGGAGAAGTACACTGCCAATAGTGTCCCATGCCGCATTAGATTCACTGGTGAACATAACGAATTGTCTGCGCATTTGAGCAAGCAACAGGAGAAAGATGGCGACATTGTGACGTATATCAGAGGGCGTAAGCTACACGGTAAAGAACTGGCTCTCGGTGAAGAGAATGAGAAATACACAGGCTTTCTGTTGGGGAAGAGCATACATAGTGATGATTTACAGTGTCACGGTGAGGTGTCGAAACTGGTGTATTTTGAAAGAGAAGGTGTGAGTATACAAACACCAGAATTGCTTAAAGAGTTTGTGGATATATCAAACTTGATACATAGTTAAGAATTATAAATAAATTAAATACGATGTCAACATTTGATATGATAAAACACTATACTGTATACAAGAAATTAGTTATTCACAGCGTTGAATATGGCTGTGTATGGAGGAATCAACCCATTCCAGATTCTAAACTGAGCAACACCTTGGTGAACAAGCATCTCTTCACCAGGAATAGTGTCCCAGTGGTACTTGGTCTTGGCCAATTGCATCACAGGAGTGACTCTTGGTTTGTAAGCACAATCTAATAGCTTTGGTGTGAATCCAGTAGCATCCTTGTGGTTGTAGCCATTGTTCAAAACATGTTCCAACTTCTTCAACAATTCAGCGTCCAATGGCTTGTCACTTGGAATACAACTAATGACAATGGAAACTGGGTGGGCAGCCTCAACTTCATCCAAAGAGTTTAACAACTTGATGTTGAAGTTGTCTGGGAAGTGTTCCTTGATTGGTTGCAGCTTTTCAAAAGTTCTGTTGATCATGTAGATGGTCTTACAACCCAATTGGTGCAAGGCGTAGATGGCTGCTCTAGAAGTACCACCAGCACCAACAATCAAACCATTAACGTCATTGTTACTGGATAAGGTTGGAACACCATTCTTCAACAATGATTCTCTGATACCGATCCAATCAGTATTGGTACCTTTGAACTTCTTGTTTCCCAATGGAATAACAGTGTTGACGGCACCAATGATGGAAGCAGATTCAGTCAACTCATCCAAGTATTCCATAATGTCCAATTTTAATGGGATTGTCACAGCACAACCACCAAATTTAGGATCCTTGATCAATTCACCAACTTTAATCTTATCACTGGTTTCGAATTTTTCAAAAGTATGTGGTAAACCCAAGATCTTGAACCCAGTCTCGTGTAAAATTGGAGATTTGGAATGAGAAATTGGTTCACCAACAACATAAAATTTTTTGGCAAAATCACCACCAATTTGGTAGTAAATAGAATTAACTTCTTGAATGGTCAAATCATCAGAGTACTTCTTAGTACTGACGATTGGAGTCAACAACTTGTTAGTAACCTTGGACAAAACACCCTTATCGCCAATGTTGTAACTGATCAAGTTTGGTTCCTCCAATCTCTTGACAAAACTGTCCAATTCAAAGTTGTCATGGAACTCATGGGCATAACCAACCAATTTGACAATATCAACACTCAAAAACTTGGCCAACTTGTAGTAATCAAAAAATTGTCTTAGTTGGGTGATGTAGGAATCTTGAGCATTACCATAGTAAGCACCAATAATCTTGGTGAACCCCTTCAATTGGATAATTTCCTTTAAGAAAGTTTGAGGTAGAGCCAAATCAACAGTGACATAGTCAATACCATTCTTAAAAGCAGACAATAGCAATTGCTTGTAACTTTCCAAATCCTTGAATTCACCTCCTTCATTGGCAGTTTTTAGAGTGAAAATGCTTGGTAACTCAGTGTACTTTCTAACAGTGGCAATCTTGTGTTCAACAAAACTGACGGTGTACTCTGGTTTATCAGAACCAACAACCAATTCAATGGCATTAGCACCGTAAGAAGCATGCTCCAGTTTTTGAACTTCAGCTTCAACATCATCAATATCCAATCTGTAAACAAATGATCTGTTGAAACTTTCGAAATCTTGACTCTTCAAACCAACAAGCTTAAAAATATAGTTTTCAAAGTTTTGTCTCAATTCGTTGAATTCTTCCTTTGTATCGCAGAATGGAGAGAAGAAATGATAGTTGGAAACTTCTCTGTACCAAGGTTCCCTCAATTTCCAAACTTTTTCAATCTCTTCAATGTAACTTGGTCTAGAGGCATCTTCTGACAAAAATTGGACAGTGTTGTCAATGTCTCTTTCGACATGCAAAACAATACCGTTGCTATTCTTGACATAGTCCTTCAATGCTTGTCTAGCAACTTCACTCTCAACAATACCACCACCAGTAGAAATAATATGGTTCTTAGAGTTGGAAGCAATAATTTGTTTAAAGATTCTCAATTCGTTTTCACGGAACTTTGGCCAGCCGTTTGCTTTAACAAATTCCTTAATATCACCCAATTCTTCTTCAAAGACATGGTCCAAATCAATAATCTTGTAGCCCAAAGAAGAAGAGATCCACTTGGACAATGTAGACTTACCAGCAGCTCTCATACCCACGATAACAACAGAAGAGTTGTTCTTGACACCATTGGAATCGACATCCAAGCTCTTTGGCTCAAACCCGTCCAACTTGGCACCTAGTTGAGAGTGCAAGATATCCCACCAACCAGGCCATGTCTTTGCAGTACAGTGTCTTTCTTGAATGGTGACTGGACCGTCTTGGACCAAACCAGCCAATAAGGAGAAACTCATGGCAACTCTGTGGTCATCATAAGAATGAACACCCCCATCCTCAACTGGCTTCTTCAAGTCAGTGTACTTGATACCGGTGATGGAGATACCGTCCTCCAATTCGTGTGCAGAAACACCAAACTTGGCCAATTGGGTAACCATTGCGGCAATTCTGTCGCACTCCTTGACACGCTGGTTGGCAATACCAACAATGTTTGTAACGTTGTCACCGCCAGTAGCAACTGCAGCAAGCACAGAGGCGGTCAAGAAGGCGTCGGTCATTGGTTCCATGTCGATTTCTGGCAATGGTTTCAACCCACCCTTGGCTGGACCAGTGACTGTGGTGGAGGTTGCAGTTTGTTCAACAGTGCAGCCCATTGGTCTTAGCACGTCAACGGCGAATCTGGCGTCACCTTGTAAAGAAGAGGAGCCAATGTTTGGCACTGTGACAGTGGTACCGGTCAAGGCAGCAAATGCTAGTGGGTAGGTGGATGAAGAAGCATCTGATTCAATGACAAATTCCTTTGGAGCCTTGTAAACACCAGTTGGGATCTTGTAAGTGTAATTTGGTAATTTTTCAACTTGGATACCAAATTGGGCCATCAGGGCAATGGTCATGTCAATGTACAAGACAGAGATTGGCTTACCACCAGTTAGTTTCAGTGTGACTGGAGTTTCAGCATATGGAGCAGCCATCAATAGAGAAGAAACGTATTGAGAGGAGATTGTAGCAGCTAGTTCGATTTCACCACCTTTGATTGGGGAAGTCTTGATCTTTAGTGGTAAAGAACCTTTCTTGTTCAAGTATTCAATTTCAGCACCATTAGAAGTCAATGCATCAACCAATGGACCAATAGGACGTTCTTGCATACGCTTGTTACCAGTCAAGATTGTGTATGGGGTCTTATGTGTCTTGATTAAAGTAGCAACGGATGTCAAGAATCTAGAAGCAGTACCAGCGTTACCCAAGTATAACTCGTTATCAGATGATAACAAACGGCCACCATTACCCTTGATGATCAAAGTTTCACCATTGTCTTCCCATGAGACTTCAGCACCTTGTAATTCAGCAATGGCGTTCAACATGTGTTCAGTATCATCAGAATGTAACAAGTTTGTGATTTTACATTCACCTTCACTTAGAGCAGCAAGAACTAAGGCACGGTTAGAAATGGATTTTGAGCCTGGAGGGATGATTGTAGCCTTTGCGGATGGTTCAGTCTTGAATGGGTAAACCAAAGTTTCATCAGTCAAGATGAATCTCAAATCCTCATCAGAAACATAAGAAGCTGATTTTTCATAACATTGACCAATTTTCTTTAGCAAAACAACCTTCTTCTTAGCACCATCATTCTTCTTGTCAATAGCCATTTTCTTCAACAAGACGTCAACAGGAGTAGGTCTACTGTTTGTCAATCTCTTGATGAAGTCATCGTTAACAGAAGTTGGCAACCCATACGCATTAAAGATCTTGGCCAATCTAGCAACAGCAACAGGGGACAAAATACCCAAGTAACGAGCCAATTCAGCTTCACGTACAGAACCAATGGAGACACATTCACCGTGCAAGATGTTTGGAGTCAAGATGGCTTCATAGGCATGACCAATTGTATGACCAAAATTTAATAAATTTCTCAAACCAGATTCCTTTTCGTCACTGGAGACGACTTCAGCCTTGACTTTAATGGATTCCAAGACCAATTTGAAAACATGTTCTCTAATTGGAGTCAAATCAGTATCACCATTGGCATCTCTCTTGTGAATAGTTGTTAAAAAGTTTGAAGTGTTTTCTTCCAATCTAGCAAATTCATCTTCATTCCAGATAGCAGCTGTCTTGATAACCTCAGCCATACCATTGATGAATTCTCTTTCAGGCAAAGTTTGCAAGAAGCTTAGATCAACAAAGACATATCTTGGTTGCCAAAAGGCACCGATAAAGTTCTTACCCAATGGAGTATCAACAGCAGTCTTCCCACCAATTGAGGAATCAACCATTGCTAGCAAAGTGGTTGGAATTTGAACAACACGCACACCTCTCATGAAAGTGGAAGCAACGAACCCAATCATATCACCAATGACACCACCACCCATGGCAATGATCAAAGTGTCTCTAGTACAACCCTGTCTCAACAAAAAGTCTTCGATATCGGCCTTTTGTTCACGGGTCTTGTTGGCCTCACCTGGAGACACGACATAAGACAGTACTCTCTTGTCACTTGGGAGTTCCTTGTTGAACTTGGCCAAGTATGATTTCAAGTAGCCCTTTGCCTCGATATGTGAATCGGTGATGATGACATAGGTTGAGGACTTCTCATTAGCTAGCAGCTCAGAGACGATGTGGTCCTGTAGATCGTACCCGACATGGATGGTGTCCTTGCCCAGGATCTTCACTTTGGACACTGACATTCTTCTCCGTGGTGGTTTCTTTAAAGAGTTTGGTTTCTTTGAATTGAAGTGTTAAAGGTTATAACAATACTTTTTTCAATATGAGTTGGACATAATTTTTGGTGAGTCAAAGGGTTATCACGTGATGGAAGGACTTTTTGAGCAACAACAATCAGTAAAACTACATTTTAAGCTGGTTCTGATGCTGATATCAGATATTTAAATTGGTCCATTGTGTTGTTTCTAGTCAGTTTCATATATTTACTAACTTTTTGTGTGAATATAGCTTCATTCACCATCAAATTACCCACATTTCTCAGTGATTCTGAATCTGGGGTAAACCCACTGAATGAAGAATAATTCAATGAAGATGAAAGTAAAGTGTATTAGAAAAGCCAATGGTGTTGATCTTGCTTGTCTTTTCTACTTATTCCTCGGCTGGATTTGTTATATCTTGATTCTTCACCACCAGTCGCAGTGATACCAGATTCCACATGCATTTAGCACCGTAGCCGATATCAGTATTAAATCGCCCATGGAAAGTGGTATTAAACCTCAAGATGCTGGCCTATACAAGGTATAAATTACATATTCATGATTGTCTCACCATTCTCTTTCTAGTGGTACCAATGCCATCTCGTTCACTTTCCATCTAAAATTTTTTTCCAACTGTGGTGGTGTATTTACACCCTGAATTTTGAGTCATTATTTATTTATGATAAAATGAAATACAAATTCACAAGAACGACGAGTTGAACAGCAACAGCAGCAGAAGGACCTCGATACTGAGATACTACTACACATAACCCAGCTATGGCTTCAGTTGACACACCTCTCGACAGAACACACCAGCCATTCAAGAAACTGAAACGAGCCCAGGTAAAAGATGAGATAGGCACAGTACAGCATAACAATAAACAACTAAACCACCTCCCTCATGAACTCCTCCTCAACATCTTCCAGCAAGTCGCCACGGACGACCTGATCCAACTCAGTCTCTCCTGTCGGTCGGTGAATGAGCTGGTGAAGCCATATTTGTTCCATGAGCTGTCGTTGAATTGGGATTTGGTTTTTAAGCTCAAGAACAACACGGTTATCAGTGGTATAAGTCAATACGTTGAGAAACTAAACATTGTGGAGCCCAATTTAAAGCACGAGTGGAATTTCAAATTTGATCAGTTGTTCAGTTTGTTTGGGAACCTGAGTGAATTGTCATTGTTGATTTCCAATTCATCGAATTTTTTGAAGTATAACGATATCAAATGGTCCCGATTGGAGAAGTTGACGATAAAGACTATTAATGATAACGATCCATTGTTCAGTCTTGATCATTTGAAACATTTACCAAACTTGAAAGAGTTGACTATTGATGGGTTCTTGATCGACTTTAATGAAGAAGATTTAGAGGATCTGAAGTTCAATTTGAAGAAATTAAACATCATCAATTGTACTTGGAATTATCCATTCAAACTATCAAATTTTGGATTTGAAACAATTGAAGTGTTGAATTTAACATATTCCAATGCATTCATCATAAGTGAAAGATTCAAGGAATTCTTGCATGAACCAAATTTACCAAATCTAAGAGAATTGACTATAAAGAATAACAATAAAGAATTGAAACTACATATAACATATCAAATTTTGAATTTCTTGCAAAATATACCAAATTTGAAGAGACTGTATCTCATGGGCAACATTTATAATGAAACCATTAGCCATTTCTCCATTTATGATTTGGAAAATGTGAATAAGGCTAGATATTGCTTGAACGTGAACAATGTAAAGATCTTTTATTCTAAATTTGTTCAGTGATCAGGAAGCAGCCAACGTACCAAAGCATCAACTAGAATATATACTTTGAAGCAACAATACCAAAATATAGATCATGATAAACCAAAAACAATGGAAAACTAATTAAACTAAAACTGAACTGAACTGAACTGAACTATTATGATTATAACGAAGCATCAACAAAACAAAAGCAAAGCAAAACACCAAAGCAAAAGAACCAGGATGGGAGGAACAAAAATCATTAGTAACAACCGGGCAATTAAAATGTAGTTATAGATATATATGTGTATGTAATATATGAATGTGAATGACATGAATAGTGAATTATAGATATGACAGTGTGAAAATAAAACAGTTGATTGTGTTGTTTTCTTTTTTTGGCTTGCTTTCATAGCAAGTAGTTACTAGCCAGTGTCAACTTTTGAGCACTGTATATAGAGCATGTACTATAGCTGGCATAGTGAGCAGTATCAACAAAAACAGATTAACTGCTAACTCACTATGAGCCCCGGTTCGTAAATAAACAGCTAATGGAGGCATGAAGAAACAAAGGAGGATCAACGTAGCCTTCTCAGAAGATGTCAGCGTCTTGAAACTATAGTCTTGCTCCTCATCTTTGAAGAACACGGACACCTCGTCTTGTGCTGAGGATGATCCCAGTGCTGAGGAGGACTTGTTGCTTGTGTTGTTGTTCGCCATTTGCTAAGCAGAGGAATCCCTTGCGAGTGTTTCTGCGTTGCTTCTCTTTTGGGACAAGTCAGATCAAGATCAAGATGCAACAGTCCTTTTTGTTTTGAATGAAGAGAAGAAGGTAAAACTGAGTTTTATTTTGATCTGATTTGTTTTTATGTTGTCATTCAAAATTTTCAGAGTTAAAAGTTTATACAACTTCCTTTTTTTAGCGCTGCAGCAATATGTGGTTTTATGTTGGGTAATGTGTATAATCTGTAGTCTTCTGTATTCTCCAGTACTTATCTGTATCTTTATGTATGTTTGTCTCCAAATTGTTAAGGCTAGCCATTTGCCCCACATCTGTTATATCCGGTGGGAAATCTTTCCAAGGCTCTTCCCAGTGATCTGTCCAGTGCTTTAAGCTTCTGCCTAGAGCTCTATCTAGCCTCTAGGTAATGTAGGCAGAGTAGGATTGTTTGAGATCGGGCGTTGCATTGCGCATTCATGCATTAAACGTTAAACGTTCGTTTAGATTTAAATTTAAACATTTACAAATGAGACATAAAGAGTAGATCTGAAAGAAGGTGAATCATAATTCATGAATAAATTTTACTACATGAAAAACTATTATTATGCTCGGATTATGATCTATTCATGTTGTCAAGAGTCAACTGTCAAGTTTCAATCACTACATAAATCTAATAGTCTTACAACCATTTATAAATAAATAAATAAAGTATCATTAAAATGCTATGCAGTAAACCATTGAAAAAAAAGCAGTGCTAACTTGAACTTATAGCTTAGTTCTTGGAAGCACAACCACAAGAGGTGGTACCGCACTTGCAGTCGGAACCACAAGAACAGGTGGATTCTGGTTCCTTGGTGGTGGTCTTCTTACATTGACAACCAGAACAGTGAGCACATTGGCAGTTGGAACCACATTCACAAGTAGTGGTGGTGGAGGAAGTTGAACATTGACAAGCCATTTTTAAAAAATATAATTTGTATAAGATAACCTTAAATCTAATCTAATTGATTGATGGAATATAAGATTAGATCTTGATGAGAATTAATGGGAAATACTCCGTGTTTTTATACCTTTTGAGTAGTTTTCGCTGATTGTTCTGCCGTTTTACTTGAACAATCGTAATGATGTAGGAGGTGCATCACACACAGAATCATAGATTTCATAGTATAAAAATGGGTATTTAAAACTTTGAAAAAAACTAGGGTATTCTAATGATTATTCTCTATCCAACAATGTAATTTATATATATTAAAAACTACAAAATCATATCACTAATCACACTGAAACATTTTATTTATTTCATTAATTTCTGTTTTCTGCTGCAGCTCCATAAAAATTTTTTCTGACTTCAGGGCTCAGCCAAACAGCACAATGCACGCAAAACAAACAAAAGGCACAAATTCATAGTTTCACTCTCGTTAAATGCAGTTTAACAACAAATGAGAGTTCTTCATTATTCTGGATAATCTGGTTCTTGGTCATTCAATGAGATGATCCATTAATCCAAATCCAATGAA
>JAJLVX010000561.1:0-13367 GCA_030564525.1 Liangdongia berthetii | reverse complement strand
CTTCTATATCAACAGTGTATCTTTATAGTACTTAGTTAATTAACAATCAAGTAAGTACAGTGGTAATATAATAATGTAACAATAATATCTAATCTTAATCTCTATCTATATCTTATTCTATAATAGTAAACAACTATGCTTTCACTAAACTTTAACGAACGTCGAACATCAACATAGGGTAACATGTGTGAACACACATCGGTATAACTTGAAACTGAAAGTGATTACTAGATGTCACAAAAAAAAAAACACAACTTAAGAAGAGTCAGAAAACATGTCAGTTTGTGGAAATTCTATTAATATTACATAGGTTAATACAAGTGCACTTGATATTAACATTCTCTTTCTAATTCAGTAATAAATACGACCACATTTTCACACTTTTGGAAATCAAAACAAATATACAAAACCTAAAACAGTTTGAAACTCCCTCATACTTTACTTGATACATTTTTCTCATTGTCTTCATGTGGCCTATCCTCTTTGACTGGGATCAATCCACAAACAAGGTTAACAGCAATACAACAAATACCAATAATCCATAAAGATCTTCCATAATCGTTAACCCCATCGGAGTCAATGTTGTATCTAAATACCAAAGAAAACAAGATACCACCCAAGTTACCAAAAGCACCAGTCATCCCAGCGACAATACCAGTATGTTGTTTGTTAATATGAGGAACAAGCGAAAAGTTCGCACCATTACCAGCTTCCATGAAAATGCACATGACAGCAAGTGCACCAATCAAACCATGTACAGAGAGTTTGCGTTCTGGAACTAGACCAATCCATAACAAAAATATACCTTCCATACCACCACAAAACAATAACCAAAATTTTTTTGCCTTTGTACTTTTGAATCTGTTGTACAAAAAGTCGGATATAATACCACCCAAAGGTCTTGTAACAACGTTTAATAAACCCATCATTGAACCCCAAGCACCAGCGTGACTGGCTGACCAAACTTTGTGTGATCTTTCAACATAAAGAGCACTCAAAACAGATTCAACAGCCAATTCACCACCAAATGTAGTTATATATGGAACTGCAACAAGCATAGTTCTATAGTGGAACGCAACTTTTAGAAAATCTTTTATGGAAGGTTCTTCAATAATTTCATCCAAGTAAACAACTTCACCAACATGTGTTTGGGTGACATCGATGTCTGTAGCCTTATTATTATTCTGATCTGTTGAATCTGAATTCATCATTTCATCAATATGATCTTCATGCTTCTCCAATTTGGCTTGGTGAGATAAATTTGAAATATGATTACTCACTGCTGGATGATTTGAAGCACAACTTGGAATATAATCAAGTTTACGAACATCAACACCAATGTGTAAAATATCGCCTCTTTGCGACCATTTACCTTCTGGACAATCTTGACCAAACAGCAAAGTAATAATAGCAACAAAAATCAAAATGATGAATGGTCCAACTAAAAACGAGTAAGTCCAACTTTTGTGTATGTTGTAGCCATCATTAGATAAATCATTATTCAAAGCTGGCAACATGAAGAAAGCAACACCAGCACCAGCATTACCCCAACCACCAGCGATTGCATTTGCCATACCAACGATTTTTGTATCAAAAAACATAGTTGTCCAAACTTGACAAGGAATGAACGAACCACCTAGTAAACCAATAAAAAATCTAATTGCATGTAACCCAGAAACGTTCTTAACTAATGGAACAAATGCAGTTGGGATAGCCCCCAAGATTAGAATTATCACCATACAGTAACGAGGACCGATCTTGTCACATAAAGGACCTAACAAGACACGAGCAATCAATGTTGCACTTAAACCTGCAATATTATTGTTTGCAATATCAACAGATGTCAATTTCAAATCCTTCTTAACAACGTTTGATAACAGTGGTGGGAATGCAAACCATGATAAAAATGACACAAAAAACCCAAGCCAGGCCAGGTTGAAACACCGCCCATAAACATTAAACACATTCAATATTGGGATTGAAAGAGCTTTTCCGTTTTTTGGATTAACTTCAGGTGATATAACAAGCTTTTTCAGTATATTAAAAAGGGGCATTGTTATTCGATGTGATTGATACCTATATGTTTTCTGTAAACTGGTTTCTAAATGGACCATTTCCAAGTATCTATATATTTTTGAGCAGCTGTGTTGTTTATCTTTGGAGCCAAAATTGAATGTACAATGCAAGATAGTCTATAGAGATGGAATGATTGTGAAAATCGCAATGAATGACATATGCAAATAATAATATTGGTATTACTTTCTCTGTTAGTTTATATTGCTAGTTACATCTTCCAAGCTTCTAGTGAATCACAAAGTAAATGAGACTAGGGTCAGAGATCTGTTATCTAGCTATTATTTCATTGGTTGTTTTCTATTGGTTCTTGGCTCCTAGATCTTGACTCTTGAGTAGTGTTGATGTACGCTAATATGCGTTGGTTTAACTGTTTATGGTTTATTGTGTCTATCTTCAACTTCCAAGCGGATATTAATTTGTTGTGTATCAATAGGTCTAGGCTTGATAAGGTGGGACTATAGCAGACTTTACGGACTCACATGGGACTATATAAGACTTTTGAGACTATCAATATACAATAAGCTCAGAACTACAAGAATTGACGCGTTACAAAAAAATGTTTAACGGATCACGATTCACTGTGGACCTTCTTCTTTTATCTTTCTGGGGGATGACAACTGTGGTTATTATTGTTTCAACCAATCATCCTGAATCTTGATTCATCGAGAGTCTTTCTTTTAGGCTCTAGTTTCACGTCTTTATCTAAAAGGCTTTTACAATGACTTTTAAAGTTTACATGGATTTCCTGTCAAAAACCACAAATCTTACATGCATTTATCTCTAATTAAGTTTCTGCACCATATTCATGATCACTGATGGTTCTAATATTGGCATACTATTGGACCAATCACCTTTTGATAGTATTGAATCTTTGTCAAATGTATTATCTATTGCACTGAGTTTCTCTTCATTATCATCTTTAACCAAAACTCTACAACTCCAACCAACAACTAGCAATCCTGGAGGTGATGGCTCAATTCCCTTCATTTGGCAAACAATGTCCCCTAATACACCCCTAGTAACCTGTTGATCCCCACATGAAGCTCTCTCAACAATGGCAACAGGAACATTTGAATCCCATCCTTTATCTAACAACTCCTTAACCAACAATTCCAATCTATGGATACACATCAAAAACACCGTAGTTCTTTTCTTTTCATACTCCGGAACACTAATGATATTGGTATTATTAGAAGTTGTGCCAGTACAAATCAACACTTGATCAGATACTCCTCGATGCGTTGTTGGAATCCCTGCAAACAATGGTGCACATAAAGCAGAACTAATACCTGGTAAAACATTGGTATCAAAACCATGTGCCTTGAAATGCAGAACTTCTTCACCACCACGACCATAGATAAACGGATCACCTTGCTTTACTCTAACAACTTTTAATCCTCTATTCATTGCATCAAGACAAATATTTAAGATCTCTTGTTGGGCTTGCTTAGCATTGCCTGGGAATTTCTTTGAAATAAACACTTGTGTTGACTTTGGAATGGCTTCAAAAATCTCCTGTGGAACTAATTTATCAATGACAATAAAATCTGCATTCTGTATCTCATAAAAGGCCCCAAGTGTCAAGCATGATAATGAGCCTGGACCTGAACCGACAAGAGTTATTGATCCTTTCTTTGTTGGATTTCTGGATAATTCTATATCTTTAGTTTTAAAGTCCTCAAGCGAAAGACTTGCAACTTTTGACAAAGGATAATATTCAATCATCTGTCTCAGCCATTCTTTACCTTCAATAGCATAAGAATTACTTGTTTTAGATGACTCTTCCACCAACTGTTTTCTGATTTGTTTAACATTAGTGATAATCTGTTCAACATCTTTGGGTAATGTCTTCACTAATTCTCTCTTCAATCTTGATGATAATTTACAATCGTTACCAGCCCTGACACCCATTTGAAAATCACCAGTATCATAAGATGATAAAAGCGTAAATGTTGACAGCTTTTCAAACCCATATGTTGATATAGGTATTCTTAATTTCAAACATTGCTTATAAACTTGTTCTTTCAATATGGAATCAAGTACATACACTCTATCGACAATATTGAATGTAGTTTCTCTTCCACATTTGACAATGTGTCTCAAGCTAAATTCGTTGTTTATCCATTTCAGTCTACCAGCATCCACTTGTTGTTGGATTGATTCGTCAACTTCACCGTCATGGATCAATACTGGGAAAGCACCGCTCTCTTGGATACGTAAAACTCGTTGATGAACAACATGGGGAATATAACCAACGACTAGGTGCACTTCACCATCACAATCAGAGGCACTTAATAACTTCATTTGTCTTTTGAAAGAGGTTGTCGCTATAACCTGTAGTACTCTAGCCTGTTAATACTATAAAATAAAACATCATAAACTCCTATAGCTTATTCTTGGAAACTCATGATTTAAAGTATCAATGAAGTATCAACGTAGGAAAATATTATTGCTGTTGTTAAAGACTAGTCCGAAAGTCTACACAATCAAGACTAAGTCCCAAGCGGATAATATAAATGGGACTTCAGGGACTTGCATGATAAGACTGGAAAAATGTTGAAATCAAAATCTTCAACAGGTTACAGGAAGCAGAATTCTCAGAAGCAAATGCACCAGAGATAGAGATAAAGATACCCACATGACACGATGTGTAATACTATTTTAATCAGTTGATGGGCTTGTGACTTCAAACTTCTTGTTGTCGCTTTACACAAGTTCTGGGGAGTTTCCTTCCGAAACGTTTTGATGAAACATAGCACCAGACAAAATGACATCTTCAGGTAATATTAGTGACGAAAAGGGTTGGAGTTCAAATGAACTAGACAATGGTAGCAGTAGTGACACTGATTTATCTTCTGTTGACTGGATCTTACCAATAAAGAAAGATGTTAAAAAAACTGATATTTTGGATATTGATCTTCAAACCAAAGACAACAAAGTTGCTAGAGATCCACGTTTGCTAAGATTAACTGGTTCACATCCATTTAATTGTGAAGCTCCATTGAGTTTATTATATAACGATGGGTTTATTACTTCTTCCAACTTACACTTTGTCCGAAATCATGGGCCAGTGCCATATTTTGAAGAAGATGAGGTGTTATCATGGACTTTTAGTGTGAGTGGTGATGTTGAAGAACCTTTTGAAATATCGGTCCATGATATGATTCAAGAGTTTCCTCAGTACACAAGCCCAATTACTTTATGCTGTGCTGGTAACCGTCGTAAAGAACAGAACCAAGTTAAAAAGGGTAAAGGTTTCAACTGGGGTGCTGCTGGTGTTTCAACTTCTCTTTGGACTGGTTGTTTCCTCTGGGATGTTATCAAACACGCAAAACCTTCCAAGAGAGCAAGATATATTTGGATGGAAGGTTGTGATTCTCCAGCAAAAGGTGCGTATGGTACATGTGTTCCGTTACACATGGTTAAAGACACTGAAAGAAATATTATGTTGGCATATAAACAGAATGGTATTTATTTGGAACCTGATCATGGGAGACCATTACGTGTTGTGATTCCTGGTGTCATTGGTGGTCGTTCTGTTAAATGGTTGAAAAAATTGATCGTTTCTGAAACTCCCAGTGATAATTGGTATCATTTCTATGATAATAAAGTTTTACCAACACAAGTGACACCTGAAATGGCTGCTGAACAAGATCATTGGTGGAAGGATGAACGTTATACTATCTATGATTTGAATTTACAAAGTATTACAGTTTATCCAGAAAATGAGGAGAGATTAATTATTAATGAGTCAACTAAAGATGAGATTTATAAGATCAAAGGGTTTGCATATAATGGTGGTGGAAAACAAGTTGGGAGAGTTGAAATTTCTTTAGATTCTGGTAAAACATGGACTTTGTGTGAAATTGATTATCCTGAAGATCGATTTCGTGAAGCTGGAAACATTGAAATGTTTGGGGGTGTTTTAAACGTTTGTGATAGATCTTCATATTTATGTTGGTGTTTTTGGAATCTTGATGTTCAAAAATCACAATTTATTGGTGCCACTAGTGTGCTTGTTAGAGCCATGGATATTTCCATGACTGTTCAACCAAGAAATATGTATTGGAATGTTACATCCATGCTGAACAATTGGTGGTATAGAGTTGCAATTCAGCCAGGTGACAATGAAGATGAAATTAAATTTGAACACCCTGTTATTGCAAATAAGCCTGGTGGTTGGATGGATAGAGTGAAACGAGAAGGTGGTGATATTCTATCCAATACCTGGGGTGAGCGAATCATTGGTGGAGAAAATGAGGAAGAAAGAGATAGAAAAGAATATGTTGACGAAGAGTTACAAATGATTATAAACCCAGAAAAGGTCAATGTTATAATAACCCGTGAAGAACTTGCACAACATGAAAACGACCAAGATCCCTGGTTTGTTGTCAAAGGACATGTGTTTACTGGTACTCCATTTTTAGAGGAGCATCCTGGTGGTGTTCAGTCCATTACTATGGTTGCTGGTGATGATGCCACTGATGATTTTATGGCTATTCACTCGGATAATTCCAAACGAATGCTTCAAAAGTTTCATATGGGTAAATTGGAGGAGGAAAAGAATAATAACTCTACTGATCGTTCAACTTTAGTTGGTGATAATTCAATTGCAAAGACACCTACATTGCTAAATCCAAAAGTTTGGAAAAAGATTAAATTAGTTTCCAAAGAGATTGTTTCTCATGATTCAAGAATTTTCCATTTTGCCCTAGAACATGAAGAACAAACAACAGGATTGCCTGTTGGAAAACATTTTTACTTGCGTGCTAAAGATGCGAATGGTGGTTTAGTTATGAGAGCATACACGCCAAAATCCAATCATATTCTAAAGGGTAAACTTGAAGTTTTGGTTAAAGTTTATTTTCCAAATGGAGATATCCCTGGTGGTAAGATGACAATGGTTTTAGAAAATATGAGCATTGGTTCTGAAATTGAAATCAAAGGTCCGATTGGTGAATTTGAGTACCTTTCCAATGGTGAATATTTACTAGATAACAGGCCAGGGAAAGTTAAATCATTTTTCATGATTGCAGGAGGGTCTGGTATTACTCCATGTTATCAGGTTATTGCAGAGATTGTTGCACATCAAGAAGATGACACCAAGATGACGATGTTTTATGGGAATAGAACTGAAGAGGATATTTTGTGTAAACAAGATTTAGAAGAATTTAAAGCTACTAAAAACTCCAATTTGTCTATTGATTACTGTTTATCAGATCTGAAAAGAGTTCCAAATACTTGGAAAGGTATGACTGGTCGGTTGAATAAGCAAATGTGGATGAAGTATATTAGTGAACAAGAGCAGATTGGAGAGTTCCTGGTTCTTGTTTGTGGCCCACCAGGGATGGTTGAAGGGGTGAAGTCCTTGGTGAAAGAGACTGGGTTTGATGCTTCTAGAGTTGTGTATTTCTGATTAATTTTATTCATGTACATCTGTATTGTTCCAAAAGTATGTAGCTGCAAGTGATAAGAACCACTATTAACAAGCCAGTCTCTTGTGGTCTGGGAACTAAACAGAGCACAACCCAAATGACGTAATTTCCAATCAGCGACGTCTTATTGGCCAGTCCATGGAATCTAGAATCCTATTATTATGGCAGGTCCTGACTCTTAAGTCTTCGCTGTTATCTCACGATGTTGATGGTGAAATAATCTCCGCCTAGCTCCAGTGTTATCAACCAAGCTGGCATCGAATGGGAAAACAGAGTATCACGACTCTGCAAAGTAGAGTGATTGCATTGGTTATTAGTCATTAGTCATGTGGTTGATAAATCATAACTGGTTGTTTATTACTTGGGTAGCTTTTCTTCTGTTTCTTCCATTCCTTCATTCTTTGATGTTCAGAAGAAGTAACAGTTGAGTATAATGAAGGTTGACGAGCACATTGGTGGTATTCCACCACTCCCAAAGAGAAGAAATGGGAGTACCTCTTCATCTATCCAGTTTAACAAGACCAAGAATGTGGTGATTGTTGGTCTTGGAATGGTTGGGTTCACTTTTCTTGACAAGATGCTAAATAACGACACCGCACAGGAATTTAAATATATGATCATTGGTGAGGAACCATATCTGGCATATAACAGGGTTGGTTTGACTGAATACTTTGAGCACAAGGATATCGACAAGTTGTTGCTTTCCCCTGCTAGTTTTTATGAAGAAAGAACCTTGGATAGATGGGACTATAGAGTCGATGAACGTGTTGTTGATGTTGATAGGGTTGCCAAAACTGTTAAAACGTCAAAAGGTTCTGTATACAACTATGATATTTTGGTATTTGCAACTGGTTCTGATGGTGTATTACCTTTCCATTTATTACCATCTCCTCCAAATGGACAAGACCCACAAGATATTAGAAGTTATAGAGAAATGGGATGCTTTGTTTATAGAGGTATTGATGATTTAAACACCATGTTTGACTTTATAGACAATTTGAAAGTTGAACAAGTCGAACCAACAAAGAAACGCACAATTGTTGTTGGTGGTGGTTTACTAGGTTTAGAAGCCGGTAAGGCCTTGTTGGATATGAACGTGTTTGATGATGTTACCATAGTCCATAGATCTCATTGGCTTTTATCCCAGCAATTGGATCAACAAGGTGGTGCTATGTTGACTGAAAAGGTTAAAGCATTAGGTGTCACTGTTAGAACAGGAACTACTATTGAAGAATTAATCTTTAAGGATGGTAAACTAAAAGGTGTCAAGTATAACAATGGTGAAGTTGAAGAATGTCAGCATCTATGTTACACCATTGGTATCAACCCTAGAGATGAGGTTGCAGCTAAAATTGGCTTACAATGCTCTAAAAGAGGTGGTATCACAATAAACAACTCTTTACAAACTTCAGATCCAGATATCTTTGCAATTGGTGAATGTGCTTCTTGGAATGATAAAACTTTTGGATTGATTGCTCCTGGTATTACAATGGCGGACACTTTGGCATTCAATTTGATTCAGGCAAAGTTCCATACTCCAAAAGAATTCACTGAGCCTGATATTGGTACAAGATTGAAATTAATGGGTGTTGATGTCGCATCATTTGGGGATTATTTTGCAGATAAAAATGGTGCTAAATGGTTACCTAGAAATTACCCTAAAGATGTTAGATGTGTTGTGTATCATGACCCTATTGAAAGTGTTTATACTAAACTGATTGTCACTCAAGATGGGAAATATTTGCTTGGTGGTATTCTCGTGGGGAACACTAAACAATATACTAAATTTGCTGCTTTGACTAAACAAAGAAAACCATTGCCATATTCCGCTTCTGAATTGATCATTGGTAAAGGTGCTGATGATGAAGGGGATGCATCTCTATTATCTGATGACACCCAAGTTTGTTCTTGTCAAAACATTTCTAAACTTCAATTGGTTGAATGTATCAGAAGTGGTAAGGCAAACTCTCTTGGTGAATTGAAATCAATTACAAAAGCTGGTACTTCTTGTGGTGGTTGTGAACCTACAATGAAGGTTATTTTTGAAGCTGAGATGAAAAAAATGGGTAAAAAATTGTCTAATGCTCTATGTGTTCATTTCAAGCACACAAGAGCTGATTTGTTTTCTTTGATTATGGTTAAGCAGTACAAAACTTTTAAAGATGTGATGTCAAATTTAGGATTGACTCCAGATGCTGCTGGCTGTGAAATTTGTAAGCCTGTTATTGGTTCAATATTGTCAACTTTGTACAATAGACACATTTTGGAAAGTGATGTTCATGGTTTACAAGAGACTAATGATAGATATTTGGGTAATATTCAAAGAAATGGTACCTATTCTGTTGTTCCAAGAATGTCTGCTGGTGAGACTACACCTGAAAAATTGATTGCTATTGGTCAAATTGCACAAAAGTACGATTTGTATACAAAAATCACAGGTGCTCAAAGAGTGGATTTATTTGGTGCTTTGAAACAAGATTTGCCCCAAATTTGGAAAGAATTACATGAAAATGGGTTTGAGTCTGGTCAAGCTTATGGCAAGACCTTGAGAAATGTCAAGTCATGTGTTGGTTCAACTTGGTGTCGTTATGGTATCGGTGACTCTGTTGGGTTGGCCATTAGATTAGAAGAGCGCTACAAGGGTATTAGATCTCCTCATAAGATGAAAGGTGGTGTCTCAGGGTGTGTTCGTGATTGTGGTGAATTCCATTCCAAAGATTTTGGGCTATGTGCTGTTCAGAATGGGTTTAATGTTTATGTTGGTGGTAATGGTGGTATGAAGCCTGCACATGCCCAATTGTTGAAGGCTGATGTTCCACCAGATCAAGTTATCCCATTGTTAGATCGTTACTTGATGTTTTACTTGAGAACTGCAGACAAGCTGCAAAGAACTGCAAGATGGTTGGAAAACTTGGATGGTGGTATTGAATACTTGAGAGATGTTGTTGTTTTTGACAAGTTGGGTATTTGTGATGAATTGGAATCACAAATGAATGAGCTTGTGGGTCATTACTTTGATGAATGGAAGGAAACTATTGAAAGAAATGATGAAGCAACAATTTTCAAACAGTTTGCCAATACTGATAAGACACAAGAAACTGTTGAGATTATAAGAGAAAGAGGCCAAAGAAGACCTGCTGACTGGCCATTAAATGATACTAGTGGTAGAAAAGATTTCAAAAACATTAAGTGGTCATCAACGTCTTGGAGACCTGTCTGTTCCTCAAAAGACTTGCCATATAGTGAAGTTGGGTCTTCAACAACAATCTTAATCTCGGATACCCAGATTGCGTTGTTTAGATTAAATGGGAAACTATATGCTTCTCAAAACATGTGTGGTGATAAACGTTCTTTTGTTTTGTCTCAAGGTATTTTGTCTACAGATGAAGATGGTAATGCCTATATTTCAAGTCCATTGCATAAAAAGAACTACATTCTAGAACAAGGTCAACCAAATTCTGGTTGTTGTAAGAACGACGAAGGGTTGTCCATTGCCTTGTTTGAAATTAAAGAAGAGGATGGTTTGATCTATGTGAAATTACCAAATGATGCTGAGCTTGATGGTGTTTTAGGGACAACTAAATGGAAGGTTAAGAAAGAAGAATCCGTTGATCAAGTCATTGGGATGTTTAAAGCTATTGACACCAAGTTCAATATTAAAGTTCCTGTGAGACAGCCATTGTTAAGCACTGGGGACAATCTAGACTGGTGAGTTGGCTTCTATTTAGTATATAGTGTGTAATTTAGAAATATTGCTTATTAGTGATAATAGAATTTCAAAGTGGTTTTGCGTATGTATAAATCTGCAAGTAATCAAGTAATCAGCAAGAGTAAAAGATAAACGTCTATTCTACTCAGTATCCAGTACTAAGTTCTAGCTTTGTTACAACTTACAACTTACTAGTAGACTGTAGTAAGCACTAAGTACTGAATCCTGATGCTGGACTCTGCTGCTTTCCACAGTCACAATGGTTTGATAAGAAATGAATCATTCGGTTTTGTTCCGTGTTTTTCAAGTGGTTCAAATCCCCAAAAATGAACATCAAAATTTAATATCCGCCTGGCATTTTATCTTCAATGAGTTCAGCTCATTCTGGTGAAGCCTGCTGATAGTCACTATCAAGGATTCAAGAGTCAATCATTATAAATTACCATCAAATTCATCACTTCATTCCATTCACTATAAAACAAAGATAAAAGTACCGTTTTAGAAGGAGAAAAAATTAACACACAATTCTATCCCAACTATAAGAAATGCTTCCAATTCCAATACTATTTCTACTATCTGTTGCTGCTGCTGATACTCTACTAGGGTCTGTTATATTTGGCCGTCATAATGACCGTTCTGCTAAGCCTGCCACTGTTTTGAGTCCAATAGGTGCACAATCTCAATACACCATTGGTTCCTATTACAAGAAACGTTATGTGAACTTGATTGATGGGTTATCCTCTTACTATAATAATAGTGAGATCTATTGTGAAGCTCTAAGCAGTAATGTCATCTATTTCTCCCATTTGGCTTTTCTTCAGGGGTTTTATCCACCACAAGATATTCCAAAGGATCAAGAAGCTCATTATTTGGCTCAGGTTGCAAATGGTAGTGTCATTGAATACCCACTGCAAGGGTATCAATATGTCGATAGTGTTATTCAAGAAAATGCTACTGATGATTACATCTGGCTAAAAGGTGATGAAAATTGTCCAAATTCCGATGCTGCAATAAAATCAACATTAAACAGTTCTTTGGTCAATCAATACACTTCTGAATCAAATTCATTTTTGCAGTCTTTATATACCATCCCATTCATTTCATCAATGTTTAACAAAACCAAGTTAAAGTTTACAAATTCCATGACAATTTTTGATGAGGTGTTGGTCAATACTATTCACAATGGCACCGTTGCTAAGCAATTCAACGAATCAACAATAACTCAATTGCAATACTATGCTGATCTGTATCAATACACCATTTCAAAGAGAACTATCAATTCTGACTTGAACATTGGTGGTTCAACTCTGCTTGCTCATGTGCTTTCCAAATTGAAAACAACCAAAAATAAAGGCTTGCCATATGTTTCCTACTTGACTGGTTCTTATAACACCATGTTCCAAATAAACAATTTGTTGAATTTAGATCTTGTTGATGAGAAATTCCAAAGAATGCCCTCTTATGGTGCAACTTATGTTTTTGAATTGTTGTTGGATGATGATAACCAAGACACATATGTCAGATTTGGGTTTAAGAATGGTACTGATGATGACTACACCACAGATTTAACAACTTATCCTCTTTTCAACTCTTCTTCCACCAAAATGTCTTGGGATGACTTTGTTGCAAATGTTGAATCCGTTGGTATTAACAATACTGAAACTTGGTGTAATAGATGTGGTTCAACATTGGACATGTGTGTCCCATACAGTAAGTTGTATTTGGATGCTGAAAAGCATGGTGCTTATCCAAACGATTTGTCTTTGGCTGATGCGGGTGGTATTGGTGCAGGCGTTACAATTGGTGTTGTTTTGTTATTAGCTGCTGGTTATTTCTTGATTAGACTTGTCACGAAGAAATCTAGAACTGTTGCAGCTTCCAATCCAACAACTGGGAATCCAAATTCACCATCAACTGATAAGGAAGATATGAATACTATGTCAACTGTTTAGAGAGCTTTTACTCGCGAATTTTTATTTTACTTGTATTAACGTTTTGGGCGTAAGGGAAATAGTAAGTCAAGTAAAATAAGAGAGGTTTTACACTGTTGTACTTGACTTATACCGTAAATGGAAAAAAAAGATGACAATGAAGACGCCATAAATTTAAAACATTGGCCCAAACTTGAAAGTGAAATTGTGAAAGTA
>JAJLVX010000560.1:0-13861 GCA_030564525.1 Liangdongia berthetii | reverse complement strand
CATAGCAAGTAGTTTATTCCCATACTTGGTAAATCTTTCATCATAAATATCTAAAGCAGGAATCAAGTTCACAAACCAAAGTTCTTGTTTAGGAAAGAATGCATCAAAGTCATTGATATTGGTATTTTCTTCGTATACTTTCATATATTTTTTGAAAGAATCCAACTTATCAAGTTTTAAATTTGTACTTCTTGCAGCATCAATCAACTTCTTTTGGTTTTCTAGAGATAAGTCATACCTATGCATGATTTGAATTGGTAACTTGTTCTTTAGGGCCCTTAAAACTAGTATCAATCTTACCAAATCATCTGCAAAGTCGTCATTTGCTGAAATAACAATACCACGACCATTATACTCATCCATGATATCTCTAGTGAAGCATTTGGAAGATCTGTGGAATGATAATGGTGTAGTATAGTTCTCATCTTTTATATACTTTTCAATATCCGGAAATGTACCTAATCTTTCACCATTCCATCTCACAAATAATGGATATTCCCTAGTTATAAATTTGAACAACTTTTTTTCATTCTCTTGACAAGTAATATGCTTATCCATATTGTCAATCTTCACTTGTTGCGTAATATTGATAGATTGGTCAAGATAACATTGCGAAAACACTCTAAAGTTTGTTAAGGAACTCATCATATAGTGTTCTGCACCTTGTAGCTGATCTTGATAGTCTGCTTCCCATTCATTCATTTTCCCATTGTTTCTCACTTGTTCAAATATTTCCTCATCACTTATATCTGGATCATTAAGTTCTAGCTTGTGCTGGTATATCTTGGATAAAAAAAATTGATACTTGTTATAAATATGGCGATTTTCCAACTCTTCAAACCTCCATTCAGGCTCTCTTTCATACAACTCTTTGAAATACAACAGACATTTTTGAGATCTAGGTAAATTAGCAAAGACAGAAGCATCATAACCATCAAGGATATTTTGATACCCATTAGCCGTTGGAAATCTATCATCAATAACATTGTATTCTGGTATTTTGGGACGTGGGGTACTTTCATTATGTTTGAGACCTGGAGTTTCAACAAGTGAAATGTAAGCTTTTTCTTGTATGGATAACTCATTAAAACTTTTCACTGAAGAAACCACCAAGTAAATAGTGATGAGACTAATAGTCAATCTTTTGTTTAGCCTCTGGAGTAGGGCCCTGTATGTTTTCAAGATCTGTAGCTTTAGTCTGTTGATCCAAATCATGCTGAAAAGCCTGGGCTGAGCCATCCTGTGACTAGTGACAGCAGGGGTGGGTGCTTGAAGTGATGCTGTGGTAAATGAATAAAAGTGACGACTCACGAGCGATGTATGACTAGAAGATCTGATTGGATAATAGAACAGATTTCTGCAGGAGCCTAGATGAAAAACGTACAGTTGATGATGGTATAATTTAGAGATGGTCTTGTACAACAAGCTCTGAATTTTGGACGTTGTCAATTCTGCTGCGATGCACTCTAAAAAAATGTCGAAACAATAAAAACACTGAAATATGACTAGAATCTGAAGTAGCAAGACACATACACATATTTCATTTAAGATGTATTTATAATTAATTCAAAATATCGAATATTTTTCACACAGAAAACCACTACTATTTCTTTGTTTTAAGCAAATTAAGGCGAGTTGAGTTTCAACCAATCAAAAGTCGTTGATGAATATGCACCTCTATGCATAGATATGTATCTGGACACATCATTCAAGTACATTTACTCTTCAAATTAAATGAACTAAACCTTGAATACAATTATATTTATACATGATTTAGAAGGCGATTTCATTAATTACAATTATAGTGACTGTACTAATAACTATGTATTGTCATAACTGAACTTTTACTGAAAGTTATTATAAGAGAACACTAAATTTACAACAGAAAACTTTAAGAACAGATTCATTGTTAAGCTGCTTGAACTAAAAACACGATGTTCTATAAATTAATTATATGCATAAATTATTAGTATTTCATGGAGTGTGGAACGTCACTTCATACTTATAATGAATCTGATAACAAATATTTTAGTACGGGAAACCCAGCCATTTTTCATCACAAATTCTAAATATTTTTGTCCAAAATTGAAATTATATCTTTTAATGGATTCTCATTAATTAATTATAACAATATATCGGCATAAAAACCAGGTTTAATCTGAGCAGTAATAGTTTCCATTCTCCATTACTTTAGCTGGGTTGATAGTTGCAGATTGTAATTAAATTTCCAAAGGTTACAAAAGTTTTGATCTAATGGAAAACTCATTAATATTAGTTTGATATAACCGACTCCAAGTCAAACAAATCTGAACCATAACACATTTTAATACAATACCTTTTTGCATATCACCTTTCTTCAACATTTTTATGGAAAAGGATCTCCAGTTAGCTTTCTTCTTTTTACGAACAAGGAACCAAAGGCACCTTTACTTATTAGTTTCAAAACTTAATAATCTTTAATTGACATGTTTTGGAGCTGGTAACACAATTAGCAATGTTTGTTGCTGTTTCTTGGAATTATATACGTATTAGGAAATTTTTGATTTCACCGATTTCACAAAAAAATGGTGAAATCATACAAGTTTATATATTCAAGCGAAACAAAATCAAGCGCATATAACACGATGAACAACTTTTTGTCAGTTGGTAAGCATCCAACAACTACCGAGTTTTTATTTCACGGTTCACCACAAGTATAATTACATTATTTCATATACAAGTAACAATATTTAAAAAAGAAGTTTTACAACATTATATTATAATCTGAGTTATTAGATTGTTATTAGATTCCCAACATACTTTGATTACACCAGGAGAAACAAAAACATCTTTTACCAATTTTGATGGATTTCGTTCTAACATCGAACTATCATTTGTCAAAATCATCAATTGATTCAAACCGTTAATAGAATCTGGTTGCTTGGATGTGAATTGAAGCAGCTGATTTGTTTGATTAAATCTTTGCCTTTGAAGCTATGCCAACAACTGGAAGAAGTTGAAACATTTGTCCTGTTACTTTTATTGAGAAATTAGATTTAATTGCTAAAGTCTACTTGGTAATAACTGCACGCTTCTAAATCCTTTATCATTAAAACTATAAAGAAATACAAGGGTGGCAAGACTGTGCAATTTATACACGATGGGAGTGGGTTAAAGTGGTGAAACAGTGGCACAAGTAGCATGCAGCAGCACAAATGACCATGTAATAGCAATTCTCATGCAGAGACTAACTAAAAGTATAATTTCCAATTGATCACCTTTTCCTTGATCTGTTTTATCAGATCATCAGGATCTGAACCCATTGGATAAATTAACAATTTCCAATCTTTTTGTTCCAATGAAATGGTGGATACCTTGATTCTTGAATATTCATCTATTTATCTCAATCCAATTTGTGAGTTTAATGTTTAATGAGTCTTCAGATACATTTGAACGTCCTCCAAATACAAAGAAACATCTTGAAATTATATCCACATTAAAGATTCCAGGGTTTTCAGATGTTTATTGACAAAAGATACAGAAATATTGGTTAGAGATAAGATTAGTGCAATCAACAGATTCAACAGTTCGTTGCTATATTCTCAAAAAATTAAAGAAGAAGTTGATACATTGGTTTTAAGTGAAACAGCTAAAAGCATTAGAAACCAAATTTATGATATCATCCCCAAGCCTGAAGCTCCTCCTATCAATTCATCATTATCATCATCAGTTTCAAACACTATAAGGACAAACCCTCTTGCATCCGCCTCCAATGGACAATTTAAAAGCCAATTGAGATACCCAAAGCTTCACAATCAAATATATTCCTAACGTCATACCTAGGTTGGTCAGATCATGACAGAAGCTGCTAAAGAAGGTATTTGGTTGAAAAATTTGTTTGATGAATTGAAGCTTCCAAATATAACTAATGGGAATGTTTTAACTGTCTTAACTATTCAAGAAAATAACGAATCTTCTAGTCGAATACATCCAATACAGCATTCAAGAACCAAGCAATATATATGCATCAAGGCAAATTCTCTACAAGAGAAAGTTAGATTAAATCTACATATTAATCTTAAATTGAATTTGAAAATTATATTACATTATCAGTTTATTATAGCAGTTAATTTAATTGTTTAATAATTATAATTGGATACATATTTTGTTGTTGTTGTTGTTGTTTTGTTTTACCATCATCAAGCTGCACTCATGAATTGAGTAGGGAATAATAATTCCTCATGTACCCTAAAAGCTTCAGAACTGTTGACCATAAACAAGCAACTTGTATCTAATAGACCACAAAGAATTACCAACAAAACCATCCATGGAGAATCTTGGTGATGCTTGGCTAAATAATTTGAACCTCTCACCAAATCGGAAAGTACCAACAAAGATCTAGTGAAAAGTAAAAGCAAATCTTGAGGAAATTTCAGTCTTTTCAATTGTTCTAAACAATCATTGATCACTAATTGAAGATAAATGGACTTTAAGCATAGTATTGCTGGCATAATCTTGTTGTATGCTTGAACTTTATTTGTACTTAATCTGGTCAATGCATACATTTCTAAACTAATGATGATGATTTGCAAGAGTTCAATAGCTAATTTATAAAATAAGTGTTTTCTGAACAATAGTTTTTCTGATGATAATGTTCTGAGTGTTAATGGTATCCGTTGACGTTGATGTTGCTTTAAATCTTTGAAATGGTGGTAAATGAAAAGATCTTTGACAAAGTCAAGTGGTGAAATTGCTAAACTAAAACATCCAATTACAATTATAAAATTTTTTGCACCTTCTTCTGAAACATCAAACCCCACAGTATTGTCCCAAAAAGTTGTTCCTATCAAAGCCAAGAGCGTTGTCACACAATATAAAAACGAAATGCAAAATAGGAACATTCTGAGAGTCTTAAGATATGCAGGTGCTTGAATAAACCAATTATTCAAAAATCTCTTAACTGCTTTAAACATTTTAAACCTGTAATTCAACTAGTTATAAGTACAGCTAGTTACTAAATAATACAATTATTTGTTTGTGCTTAGTGGCGCTATACTTATATATATATATATATTGTAATTTAATCTATGAATAAAAACTATTTGATTTACCGCCTTGTAATTAATTGAATTACTCTTTTGGGTAATTGTCAGATATTCCAGCTTAAAATATTAATGAATCGCTCAATTTAACAGATTTTGGTGCCATTTTTGGACTCTCACAGGGCGGTTAAGATAAAAGATAAGAATCATTTGCATTCATCTTAATACACTTCATAACAATTGTAATATTAGATCCCTGCCGTTTTCCGACAGGTTCTTGCAGAAAGGTACATACAGGTGCACTCTTCTTTGCTGAAGGATCAATAATATTAATCCGCAAAAAATACCACTAAAAAGAATTGCAGCTATGCTGAAAGCAGTATAATTGCGATATGCAATCTCTTGAGGACTTCTGTTCTTGAAATCATAAATTGGATAATATTTATATGAACTCAATAGCTCGTAATCACCTAGGAGAGTTAAAATAGTGAAGTTTTCATTTGAGCTTATCCTTGAGTAAAATAGTTCATCTTTTAAATAGGTTCCAATATATTTCTCATTTGTAACATTATTAATAAAATCTTTTGCAAATGAATATTCAGATGCTACATCAAATAAGCACTGTTTTAATCTGTATGACAGTTCTTTGGCTGTTAAGGATCTGCTATTTGCATTTTTAAAAATGGTGTTGACGATCTTTCGGTGTGTTAATCTATCCAAGTCGGTACTGTTCAAAAAAGCAAACCATGAAAACACCGAAACTAAAACGTCATAACAATAGAAATTATGCTCAATCGAAAGTATAAACGAAACAGATGTGATAACAATTAGAGCCCCTTGTTTGAACCATTTTAATTTCAAAACATGTTTTACACAGCAGCCACTGAAGATCATTAATTGTAGTTTTATCCAACATATTAAAAGTGGAGATATACTTAGAGTAATGCAAAGTAGTTTATTGGTAACTGAATAGTAGTTTTGAATAACTAAAGGTTTTTCTGCATTAATAGTACTGTTGTTCAGTGATAATATGTTCATCTTGTCGGCGTCTCTAGTGTTTAATTTGTTTATAATTATATATTTATAAATAATTTATATATAAGCTGTTTTAATTCGCATGCCGATGCAATTTATATTAAATACAATCGAGAACATTAATAATAATTAAATATTTCATATATAATTACCAAAAAATGAAGTAAATTTATGTTCTCAAATTATAAATATTATATATATATTATTAATATAATATAATATTTTTTTTTCACACTAGTGAAAGTGAAGAGTAATACATAGTTGTAACTGTTTATAACTCTTCATGATCTTTTAGACTCTCAATATAATTAAAAAAAATCTAATTCCAATTTGATTCTTTCTAAAATCATGTTCCCTTTGTCTTTAGCCTGGTGAAACATATTTGCAATTTTGGATACAATGAAGAACCTTTGATATTGGACGTATGGGATTATGAGGTTAAATAGAAACCAAAATACTCGAACACGTATACGCTGTGACAGCAAAAACGTATAATTCCCAATAGTTATTGTAAAAAAGAATTTCCTTGTTAGCTGATCAAATATGTCATGAGGTAATTCTCTCAAACACAATTCATTTTCACCTGAGCGAAATGTTTGATTGAGCTCATTGTGGTCAAAGTTTTCCCACCCTTTAATAAACTCCCTTCTAAATTCTTTAAGTGAAAGTATCTTTGTTTTGTCAAATGCTGAACTAACTATTTTATTGGTGGCATTCTCATAACAATCATCAAACAATCCAAATAACAAGGAACAAAAAAGCGTGAAATGCAATGTAAAAGGCACCAAGAATAATAAATCAATTAATATGGATCCTAAAGGACCATAGACAACGATATATATTATCATTCTAAGGTGTTTTGCCGTAGATACAAAATATTGTAGTGCAAGACACCACCACGTCACTCGAGTAAACCAATCATTTGCATGACCATTAATAAAGAGCCAAATCACTTTATGATCATCTAATGCTTCAAGAATTGCTTGATCTCCCATACTTGAATTTCCCATCTTGAAATGTATTATTTCGTTATAGTTATACTTAAATATATAATATATATTATATTATAATATTATGTAGCAGCTGTTTAATAATAATTAATATATATTAATATATTAATATATTTGTCTCCGGCGGCTTAATATTATATATTCTGCAATAATTAATAACCTCGGTCTTCACAATTATAATATTATATATATATGAGAATATTAATTAATAATATTTATATATATATAATATTTAATATTAATATTATATAATATATTATACATAGACAGGGGGGTATAACTTTGTAGGGTACGTCATTAATAATTATACGGTCATATTATATAACCATTATACCAGCCGTTTAATTGGTTAGGACTTACATTAATATTAAGTAGATCAGATATAATATTTAATTAATATTTATTATAATTAATTAATTATAATTATTATTAACGTCATGTCGATTTCCTAAAATAATTCCTGAACTGGTTCCAAATTCTTCACTAGCGTTGAAGCTTGGTCGACAACCACAATCTTTGGCTTTCTGAAAAACTTTAGAGCTAAACTACTCAATACAACGCTGATGGATGAAGCAGCCATTGCAGCACTTGCCCAAACGGGTGATAATCTCGAATTTTTATAAGGATAAATAACACCAGCTGCAATTGGAATACCAATCAAATTGTAAATTATAGCCCAACCAAAATTGAATCTAACTCTGTTAAATACGACTCTTGATAGCTTAAACAAAGTTAACAATGAAATTAAAGGGAAATTCTTTGCTAACAAGACAAAATCAGACGATGTTAGAGCTAAATCAGAACCTGTGGCTAAAGCAACACCAACATCGGCAGTAGCAAGTGCTGGTGCATCATTGATACCATCGCCAACCATTGCGATTATAACTGGTGGCTGGTGTGTCCGTTTCAACCATTTAATTCTTTCAGCCTTCTCTTCTGGTAACACTTCAGCAATGACATTTGTGATACCTAATTCTTTGGCAATGGAATTTGCGGTGGTAAAGTTATCACCAGAAATCATCCATGTTTCGATGTTTGATTTGTGAAGTTCTGCAATGACATTTTTAGCCTCTGGCCTAATTTCATCTCTTGCAGCTAATAATAAGATTGGATAAAATTCATTGGTTTTGAAAAAAATTGGACATTTAATAGCAACAATTATCACACTTTTACCTTGAACCTTCCAATCATTCAGAATTTTGTGTTGATGTGAAGTCAATTGTGCCCTATTTTCATCCATCAAAGTACCATTACCCAAGATGGCTTTGGTTGGCGCATAAGTAATCCAGTCTTGAGCTTGATCATCATCGAGAACAATATCACCTCTTAATCCTTTCCCAGGTATTTCTTCAACCTGTGGAACCTTTACTGTAGTCAATGGTAATTTGAACTTATTAACTGCATACCCATCAATGAAATCACGAACAGCAACAGCTAACGGATGATTTGATCCAATCTCTAAATCCTTTGTAACTTGCAAAGCAAACTTCTTTAGAGTGTCATTACTATGAATTGCAAAATTTGTCACTCTCAACCCATTACCCATAGTTAGCGTACCTGTTTTATCAAAACAAATCAAGTTGACATTCGAACCTTCTTGGAAAGCAGATCCACCACCTCTTGCCAAAATACCATTGTTAGCAGCAAGTCCAGCTCCAACAAACAAGGCAGTTGGAGCGGCTAACCCAATACCACAAGGACATGCAACAACAAAGACGGAAATTGCAAACTCCAAAGACCACACTGCCCAGCCACCAACGTCAATATCCAAGTATGACTGGGGCAACACACCAGTATACCCAAGAGCACACCATATAACCCAAGTGGAGATGGCTAACAGTGTAATTAATGGGACAAAATAACCAGTTAGAATATCAGCTAATCTTTCAATTGGGGCTCTGCGCATTTGACCATCACGCACTGTGTTGACAATGTGATCAATCAAAGAAGTACCATCCAAGGCAGAAAGCTTGCCAATGATGGAGTGTGGGCCTTGGTTCACAGTACCAGCAAAGACTTGTTCACCAACACTATGCTTCACTGGGGTTGATTCACCAGTTAATGCGCTTTCGTCAAAATCAGTGTAACCTTTAACAACGATACAGTCAGCTGGTGGAGATTCTCCAGGAACAATTCTGATGTAGTCGCCAACTTCTAAAAGCTTCAAGTCAGTTTTAACATCATTTGTGAAGTCATCGCCTTGTTGTTCAACAAGTGTAGCAGTTGATGGTTTCAAGCTTCCTAGTTTTGTAATAGCCTCAGCAGTTTTTGATTTGGAGAATGCTTCTAGTAATCTTCCAATTAACAAGAAAAATGTTAAAAACACCACAGAATCAAAATAAGTTGTTGTAAAACCATGTGATGCTTTTGGTTGTGTAGCGGAAAGAGCCAACATTGCAATGCTTGCAAAGTATGCGACTGAAGTACCTAAACACATCAACAGATTCATACTCCCAAATCTCAATATTCTTCTTTTCCAAGGAACATTCTTCTTCCAAAGTGATCTGACTTCTTTAAAAGCTTTAACATGAAATATATCAGCAGCACAGAAGTAAACTGGAGTAGCCATGATGAACAATGCCCATGTCATTCTAGAAACATTACCAGCCCAAACAGGCTCATCCAACCACATTCTAAACCCATTAGTTTTCTTCAATAATGACATACCAACAACTCCAAATACAAATGTTGGTATTGCAATGATGGTTGTCAACACTAGCCTATATGCAATCTTTAAAGTTTCCAATTTGGCAATACGACGTAGATGTTCATCCAAACTAACAGCTTCAATAATTTCAACTTCAAATTCGCCGGCATCTTTGATTTCTTGTAAAACAGTTCTGATGGTCAATGTTGGTGGTGATGGAAGATATGTAAATTTGACAAACGGTTTGCTTAGCGTGATTGGATCTTCAACAACAATGGCTTCACCATGAGAAGTCAAAATTTTATTGATAGCTTCTGGGCAGTGTTCACAAAACATACCAGTTATCTTCAAATTCACAGTTCTTGATTGCTTTTGGATAGTGGCATGGTTAATAGGAACAACATCAACAAGGTCAAAATCAAACCCACAATTTTCCACAGCCTCTTTCAAATGGTCCAAGTTTGTCTGAGAGTTATCATCAATAATAAATACACCAGATTTGGACACAACTGAGATTGCGGATTCAACAACAAATTTCAATTCAGAAACTGCGGTGCTGATTGACGATGCACAAGCAGCACAAGTAATACCACCAATGGCCGCATTCACACGGTATTTCAACTCTCTATGGACCGGCAATAACTCTACCAAATTTGCAGAATAACCAGCATCTCTGATTGAACTCAAAATATGATTTGCCAATTGTTTATTTGGGATAATGACCACTGCTGTATTTGAAATAAGATCAACTGAAATTTTTGAGTCAGCATCCCCCTTCAACACTTCACTGATGGCAGTAGTGACTGTCGATGCACAGCTTGCACAGGTCATACCACCAATGGTAAATACAGCTCTATATTCCAAGGGGTTTTCAGTGACTATTTTTGTAATTTCTGAATCAACTGATGAGGCTTCATCTTCTTTGAATTTCTTTTGGCATTCAGAACAGTTGTTTATATGTTTTTCCTTTCTTCTCTTTTCTTTATAAGCTGCAAGAAATTTGGGCATCCATGAGGTTGGTTCGTACTTGACATGGGATGCTTCTGAATCTTCAACATCATGAACGATGTAATCTTGAATGTTGAACCCTAATTTCTCCAGAGATGTTAAAACTTTAGTTTGTAGATTATGATTATCATTAAAAGTTCCTTTCAACCCAACCAAATCTATTTCAGAATCATCAATGTTGATATCAATGTTGTTGTTGGCATTATTATTGTGTTTGAATAAATTGGTCAAAGTATTTTTTATGGATTGCTTGCACTCTTTACAGTGAATATTGGAAACAGTCACACTGAAAACTTCCATTATTATATTGTTCTTATTGCAATGAAACTGAATCAGATTGAAATATTGGTAATCTGATAAAGAATTCAGGAACCATTCAACATTTCCACGGCTGAAACTCTATTTATAAATGGTATCACAAGCAGTTGATTTGTAATGTTAGATTTACAGCTATAATCACTCAAAAAGCAATCATGCAGCAGAAGGATTTGTCTGGAAAGTCAGCCTTTCGAATTAGCAGATGCTGCTCATCTTGTGCTCACGGACCACACTGCAGTCTGCACAGTAACCGGTTCACCTGACACCATCTTCTAGGATACATGTGATATAATCATTAATGATCATTGATTCATAAGTAATTGCCTATACAATTCGGAAATATTTCTGATCAACGAGATGTCCAGGTGTGACGATATCGCAGTAATCTTGAAGATCTGGACAAGAACAAGAAGAAGAATGAGGATCCACTGAGTTAGCTAGGGGGTATTAATCAACTAATATGGTTATTAACGATTATATATTTAGCCATTGACCAAATATTTACCACTGACGGATAACACAATTTATGTAAGAACTATGAATAGTCATGTGACCAGTCATGTGATATAACGTAAAGTTATAAATATGTATGCATATGCCGTAGAATGCAAGAATATGTAGTGATTGAAATTTAAGAGTCATTAATTTAATCACTTTCAAAAAGGTGATTAGACAGTTAGTGATGTCACTCAGTACATCACTACTGGTGATTCAGAATTCCCAAATTTGAATAAGTAATGATTAATAATACCCAACTATTGTCTACATTGACTTCGATCTACAATTAACTAAAACAGTTAAGCGATAACTACAGAATTTTTTTATTGTGTCAAGTGTCCACTGTCAAGATTCAAGAATGGTTTGATTTTTTAGAGTCATGAATAAAGACCATGAAGGCTGAGCGACGATATTAATGTTATCTTTAACCGCTTTCACTTTTAACTACTGCTCAGTGCTAGCTAAACTTGTCATTTATAACTTATAACTATGTAGTACTACAACTTTAACACAGCTACTTCTGCAGCGATCAATACTTTCTTTAATATCATTTATCCTTGTTCTCGACTGCCCCACGGATTTTTTTCCCAACGTGGATATAAGTGATCTTCAGATACAGACAGATAGTCTATCAGGTTTGATATGTGGAACCATGTACTATTTATTTGATCTGAAAATACAGACAATTAGTGATGCAAATTTGTTGTAAAACTATTATCTCTTAAATGTGCTCAAATCCTTACCTAATTTAAGCTTATTCAGTAGTGATGGACATTTAAGGCCAGTGAAGGAGATTAGTGCAAACCTTCATCAAGAAATCTGCGATGAACATTAAACACCTAAACAGGGACTCTTGGAATTTGGAAACACCAGATACCGAGTTACTATTTTCTAGGCAAACGCCAAGCTTAGTCCACACAATTGATAAAACTCTTGGAAGCTACATACTGCTTTTTCTTCCTAAACTATGAAGGGTCCGATAATGAAGCCCCTGTCTGATAAGGAAGACGTGCATCCACGATTCTTCAAGTGTCATGAATTGATATCGAGCATATACTCATTTAACTGATACCATATGAGGATCATGCAGAGTGCACATATAAAAGACCTTCTGGAGTTTACAATAATAACTCGGAGTCAAAGTCATGTTAGATCAATATATTACACACTCAATACTTTGCCTAAATGAGTTCCACAGACAGCATTGATCATATTGACGAAAAGACCGAGGTCCACATCCTGAATGAGAAACAACTAATACACCCAATTGTATCCTTTACAAAAGATGATATTGGTAAAGGTGAAGTTCTAACCACATTCATATCTCCTTCTGGTAAGGAGGTTAAAATCACTGGTGATGTTGATGAAGCTATGGCTCTTGCGCTGGACGCTGAGAATGAGCATATCGTTTATGACCCAGTTGCTGATAAAAAATTGTTGAGAAAAATTGATTTGTATTTGCTACCATTACTGTGTTTCCTATATTGTTGTCAATTCATGGACAAGATCACCAATGGTAGTGCTGCTGTCATGGGACTGACCAAAGATCTTGGGATGAAAGGTGATATGTTTTCTTGGAGTGGTACTTCCTTTTATATTGGGTACTTGGCCTTTGAATTCCCAGCAACATTGATCCTGCAAAGATTTCCAGTTGCTAAAACCACCAGTTTCTTTATTTTTATTTGGGGTGTTACTTTGGTGCTACATGCTTGTCCTAATTATGCTGGTTTCATTGCTCTAAGAACATTACTAGGTATGTTTGAATCAACAATATCACCAGCAATGGTTATTATTACTGGTCAATGGTATAGAAAAGAAGAACAGTTCTTGAGAACTGCATTATGGTTCTGTTGTAATGGGTTAGGTACTATTATTTGTAACTGTATTGCATATGGGTTGGTTCTACATGGTGAAAACTATTCAATTGCAACTTGGAAAATTCTGTTCATCATTACTGGGTTGATCACCATTGTTGTTGCTGCTCTCTTTTTAATCCATATCCCAGATGATCCTTCAAAGGCTTGGTTTTTAACCAAACATGAGAAATTGATGGTTGTTGCAAGAATCAGAGGCAATAAGCAAGGGTTTGGCAATAAACATTTTAAATGGTATCAATTCAAAGAAGCATTATTGGACCCAGTTACATGGTTGACCTGTTTGTTTGGAGTTGCCTCATGTATACCAAATGGTTCTTTAACAAACTTCAGATCCATCCTTTACAAGCAAGATTTTGGATTCACCACCAAGAAAACCATGCTGATGAGTTTACCAAACGGTGCTGTTGAAATTGTTGGTTGCTCATTGTTTGCCTACTGTCACAAGTT
>JAJLVX010000559.1:0-13900 GCA_030564525.1 Liangdongia berthetii | reverse complement strand
CCGGCTGACGACGTGTAGTCGACAATATTATTTAATAGTATTTCCAATGGCCTGTTGGCTCATTGAATTAAGTTAAAACTATCAAACAATAGGAGTTCGTCGAAGTTGAAAATTGAAATTAACACTACATGTACTCAGTACTGTATAAGGACCGGTATTGATATTGTAATTTGTATTCATATTTTTGTACTACATATTACTTATTTCCATAATTATAACAGTCTAAAGAGGTAGCGCTAAAAATTAATAATTTAATTAATACTATTATTAACGTCGTCCGTACTAGAGTCTAGAATCGTGCAGTCGATGTATCATCATTGTAATACTACACTTGATCTGGATTCGGTACTGCCAAATAATATTTTACCATTATAGTATATTGTAATACTATAATCATTTTTGTGTTCTTGTTGTTGAATGTTGATTATTATTTTGTGTAACGTGTTACAAGTTACAACAGTCAACTTACCTTTTTATTTTTATCAATTACTGACCGTTTTCAGAGTTTCTATAGTTACTAGTACCACAAACCGGTCAATAGTAATTAGATTTTTGTGTACAGTTTTATTCACAGTTTTGTGCATACATATATCTGTTGTGTCTTTGTGATCCCTTGGACAACACAAACAGCTTATAAACGGGGCTGATTTCTCATTTACCATATTTTCTTTCTTCTTTTTACAGTTTACTTGACATCTACTGGTAGTTGTGGTCACAATTGTTAACCAATTTTATGGTGCTTTATGCTTGGTGGTTGATGCTTGATGCTTGAGTCTCGGTGGTTGATGCTTGGTATTTGTCACTTGGTTAATGTCAAATGATACATTTTTACTTAGTTTATTTGTTGTTTTTGTTTTTTCATTATCATGAATTGATCTGGTATTATTTAAGGTATGTATCATCCATCAGTGACTATTGAAGAGCTTAAGTATTTTTGTGGGGAAATGCTTTTGTAATTCAATGTCATTGGAATTGCTTTGTAAAATGGATTGACTTGTTTAATTTAGTATTGTGAGTACTGGTGAGCTTTAGAAGTGGATAATACAGTCATTGGAATTGATTTTGATTATGTTTTTGTTTGTTTGCCGTATATTGACTATTGATTGTTGATTGTGAATGATTAAAGAAGATTTTGGCAAAAGATCTGATATCATATTAATGTATAGACACACAAAGTCACTGACTGTCGTGATTCGTGAAGTTTTGGAGTTGTTTGGACGAGGATGTATTGAAAATAATGGTTTGATCAATTTTTAACACTAACAGAATTGCTGTGTCAAGAGGATATAAAATATTCACTTTCATCAGTATGATGAGTGGTTGAAAAGTATTTTTTTAATCAGTGCCAGCTAATTTATTTGTTACAAATATATCATCACGATTTGATTTGATGAAACACAATATGGCACAGCTTATATGATAAAATAATGATGCCTTTTCCCCATGGATCAAAACAAAGAGAATCCAGAGTTTTAAACAATCATTTAACATCAACTATATTAACAGTCTAGGGTCAGAAATCAAATCCAGGAGACGGCATACAATAACAATATTTGGCTAATGGGTTTGATGTTTAAATCATTTGGTTTTTGGTTAATATTCTCATAGTATATAACTGATAATTGTGATACAAGATACAATGAATAACGTATGGTTCACTTTCCAAATCTGACAACGTCAATCAGGAGGTGATTTTGTGGTTTATTATTTTTTTGTATGACATCAACACCAACAAATTGCAGGGGGCAGAAGAGCTAGATGCTGCACTAGAGCGATTTGGTGTATTATCGGCTCATGAGAATGGAATCACATTGATAAATATATTCCAATTTCTGTGATGTTGTTACAGAAAAGGTGAATAATTTGCTTACTGGAAACATGTGTTGAACTATAGTATAAAATTGAGCTGGTTGGCATCAATTAATGCCAGTTAAGATGACAAATGTCCATTCTTATGGGTGAACTTCGAACTGGGAGGGGGTTACTTATTACTAATTATAAATATTGACCGTGATTTATTAATTTTATCACAGTTCATTGTGATTGAGTAAGAGCCCAACCTATGACAAATGAAGTACTTATATAGATAAAATCCGGCGTGCTGTTGATAGTTTGTTATCACAGCACGCATAAGTATTAAGCTGTGAGTCTTAAGATTACCTATATAGACAAATACACCTTTACTATCACTTCTTTTGAATCTTTTAAGCGTTTTGTAGATTTTTGCAGATTTTAACTGCAGCATATAGACATATTGCATAATTGAACAGTAAATTGGAACTAAAGCATTAAATTGAGTAGCTATGTAATTTGTAAAACCATCACTATGAAATAATTTCTACAGTGATTCTGATTCTGTTATTCAATCCTTTATAACGTATGAATTTGGTGTATAAATCACGAAACTAGTACTTTGAACTAACCGGCGGGGTTTCCGACGGTTACACAAAAGTCCTGAATCAACAACATTTCTCAAAAAAATTTTTGAACTTTGGCAAAATTTGGGAGATCAAGATCGAGTGAGCTCAAAAATTGGATTTTTGAAGAATTTGGCAAGGGTGGGACCTTTGGTTCTAAAATTTAAAGATTTTACTAACAAAAAAGTGGGAAAGTGCTGAATCAAGGGTAAAACTAAAAAGTGTAAAAACTCAACTGTAGGCACAGTTATAAAGTAATTTTAACCAAGAAAATGTCAAGAATTATGGTGAAGCGATAAAGAGTCTAATACACCTACTCCTATAACAATAGCTTCATTAGTTATTGTTTTATTACAACATTTTAGTTTTGGATAATTTTGGAAAATGGGAGCATGAAAAGCCGATCCCATACAAATCCCCGTGAAAGTGGGATTTTTCTAGGCGGAGGCTAGGCGGAGAGCTAGGCAGATGCACGTGATTGGTCTAGAAAGAAGAATCAATTTCTAGGTTGGAAGCTCTAGAAGGAAGAAACATTAATGCGATGACAACAGGATTATTGGAAATATTTGGAATGAATAAAAGTGATATTTCAGAAGTAGTTGGGTTGACCTATATGATTGGATAACTATTGAAATGAATAACCGGTTTTCAGGGACACCTTTTTGATGGGAAATATTCATCTATCTGTTGCAGTTTAGTTAATGTAGAAATTTTATTTTATTTTATGAAAGTAAGTAGAACATTGAAACCTAACATATATGTATTATGAAATACGTAAGCTTCTTTTAGTATAGTCATGCAATTCATATGTATTTTAATTACACATAGTATATAAATTAGCCAACCCTAAATCCAATTCATGACAGTGCATATATGTACAAGTACGTTGGAAGTTTGAAACTCAACAGCACAACATGTCGACCTATAGCGAATATTAGTATAAACAATTCATATGAATATCACACAACAACACAACTCCAAACAATTATAAAGTATTTCTATTAGTAAATCAGAATGTATTTTCTCTTCTCTTTAAAATTCTCAGGTAATGTAGATAAGTAAATTTGGTTGAACATCATTTTGTAACGGAATACTTTATATGGATTGGAGTGAGTTTGATATGAACGTTTAAAAAGACTTACCAATGAATGGAACAGATTGGAATAACCATGTTCATTTAAATCATATTCTTTCTCTTTTGTCGATGAAAAGAAGAAGATTTTTTTTTTTCAGAACAAAAATTTTAAAGCGACTGACATTTCATCACGTGCCACCAACAAATAGGGTTTTCTGGTCAGATTGATATTTATGTTAACATGAGATCAATATTATAATCATAATTTATTGGGAATTAAACAAGATAACCTATAGGTATGATCTGGATCATGCAGACTTTGGTCACAGTCTTTAGATATTTATGTGTACGTACTGTACAATTTTAGTTGTTTGTCTTTACTATATAGTTAATTGGTTTCTTGTTAGTCGATTTCGTTAACACTTTTTTTGTTTAGATCTTGTTAGCCACAATGATCATCACGCCTGTTTTGATATTGATTGGATATGATATTGTTGTTCATATATTCAGAGTGACGCGTCTCAACCAGTTGTCCAAGTATCTGGTATTGTTTGTTTTCAGCACAGGGGAGAGTGATCATGAGAATGATAATAATAAGGTGAGGGAGAAGGAGCATGAACAGGATCAGGAATATAAGAAACATTTGGTCAATGGTACTACTGATGTTACAGTTGACACTGGGGTTGTTCACTGAGTGTTGATTGTACACAATAGAAGGAATTGAGAAGTACTGGTTCGTCAATTCTTTGTGGGGGTTAAATTAATGTTTTATTCGTGAATATTGTATTACTATATTGCTATTGCTATTGCTATTGCTATTATTGCTATCAAGATACACAGAGATTAAAGGTTCAAAAGGCTTTGTTTTAAGGTCTAGCTATTTATATATACAAGAGAAGTGGATAATATAGCCTTTGTTTAATAGGTTGTCTAAAGTCCAACTGGTTCTGTGTTTTTTTAATTTGGTCTTTGTTACATGGTTGAAGGTAACAGGTTGAAGAAGGTTATGTTTGGTTTATTATAAATGTTGATTAAATATTATTTAATCGATTTAATTGTGAAGGTTTGCATTATTTAATGGTTCTGATATTGTAGAAATTGAAGGGTACTTGGCTTTTAAGTGTAACTAGGTATAATTATATATAAATAATAATAGACAGACAAGAGTAAAGACCCTAGCTTATAAGTTGACATTACTGATCGTATAAGGATAGTATCTAGAGTAGTATCATAATACTTCACCTATATTAACATCATAATCTGATGTGCTGCACCGACCAATTCTGATTTTTTTTTCAAAAGTTGAACGAAGACAAAAAGTGAGTTAATGGCTCAACTGTCATAATCCAAACAACAAAACAAACAAAACCATAGATCAACATGTCTTCCATTTACGCCCAACCATCTGCCCCAGGTCCAAAGAGAGAACTATCATACTGGGAAAAGGTCAAGGCCAACCCAGCTTTCCCTATCTTGTTCAACATTGGCTTGTTTGCCGTAGGTTTTTGTTTTAACTTGATTTAGTTTTAGTTCTATTTTAATAGATATTAACAATATGATTTATAGGCTGGTGCTGCTTTCATTCAAAGTCCATTGATGGATGCTATGGTTCCTCAGTAAGTGAATATTCCATGTTATTTTTTTTCGATGGCGCTCCTCAAACAAATATATTAACATTTTTATAGATTATAAGTTGCTCAGTAAAACTGTATATATATAAATGAATTGAGCACATGAACAAGATTTTATAAAGAAGAATGTAGAGTCTATTGCGGGTTTAGTTATATGTTTTATTAACATCAACTCAGTTGTATTCAAGATGGGAAATAGTACAGATGAAATCAAAAAAAAATAGTAGTATAATATTATTAAAAAGTAAGATAAAACAGCATCGTAGGCATCGTAATGTAATTATTAGAGCACAATATATTAATGATAAACTTTATTTAAATTAACTGGCACCAATTAATTTCAACTGTCTTGTAAAGCAACGTAAACAGCGTGCAAAATACCTGGGAACCAAGCAAAACAACACAAGACAACGTTAATTAACAAATCCTTACCAGCACCTCTAACAATGTAGACGGCCAATGGTGGTAGGATGATAGCTATAGAAGAATTGGGTTAGAATGAGCCAAATTATATTTGAAAGTTGTTGTCTTTAATGTTCATTACTGGGTTTAGGGGGCGGAGGACCCTGTTAAAAAACAGCAAACCTCAATGACGAATTTCAATCAAAGACAACGAAGGGAAAGGCAAAAGCACATACCAATGATGATATTAATCACTTTACTGGAACTCATTCTGATAAAACTCTTTGGTTTCTAGTTGATATCTCAATTGGATTCAAAAAGAAGTGGAGGCTAGGAATGTGTTAAAAGCTGAGTTTACAATTCATATCGCCTTTTTTTATAAACAACTTTTTTGGCCGGAATTTCCATAGAAACTGGCCGAAAAAGGGAATATCCCGATTAGGAAATAAGAATGCCAATAACGAGATTTATGGTATTTATGGAACTACGATTGGAAGTGGAATTGCTATTATAGTGAGATTATGGTACTGTTTTAGTACAATATGTTTATTGATTAACTGATTAACTAAGTCTATTTCAAAACCTTCTTGACAACCTTTTCAACTTCATCCCAGTCATCGGTTGGCACTCTTGTTAGTTCAATATCACCAAAGTAATGTCTAATAGCTTGTAATTGTTGATATGATTTCTTGTCATGGACGAATGAAATAGCAACACCGACTCTCCCAAATCTACCAGTTCTACCGATTCTGTGCAAGTATGTGGATGGATCTGGATTACCATCTCGGTCGGTTGGTAAATCATAATTGACAACCATGGAAACGGTTGGGATATCAATACCTCTAGCCAAAACATTGGTGGTGATCAAAACCTTGGAGCGACCAGTTCTGAAATCATCAATTAAGCGATCACGCTCAGCTGTTTGTAAGTCACTATGTAGAACTGAAACCTTATGGCCTTCATCCTTTAATTTCTTGTATAAAATGTTGGCTGTCATCTTCTTTGCAACAAAAATAATAGAGGAACCAATGGTCAACAAACCATACAATTCATTCAAAACCTCAAACTTATGCTCTTCACTATCACAGTCCATATACAACTGCTTAATAGCATCGACGTTCAACTCTTCTTGCTTTAAGGTCAACTGATTGGCATTTGGCACAAACTTTTCGGCATATTTGCGCACATGATCAGGGAAGGTTGCTGAAAAGATAACCAATTGTGAATTCTTTGGAATGAACTTCTTAACACGAACACATTGATCACCCAAACCTTGTTGATCCAACATGTTATCGGCTTCATCCAAAACGAAAACCTTTAATTGTGAAACATCAATCTGTTTACGACGAATCAAATCTAATAACGTACCTGGAGTACCAACCAAGATTTGCGCACTAACCTTTTCACCCTTTGGAATGGCATCTGGAACAACCAACTGTGTAGTGATGCCAGTGTACTTACCCATAGTTTGCACGACATCCAAGGTTTGTCTCGCCAATTCTCTAGCTGGAGCCAAGCAAATGGCTTGCACAGCATTCACACTGGTATCCACTCTTGAAAGCATGGTTAGAGAAAAAGCTGCAGTTTTCCCAGTACCAGATTGGGATTGGGCAATCATGTTCTTTGGTGGGTTGGATATTAATAGTGGCAAGGCCTTTTCTTGGATCTTGGATGGTTTTTGGAACTTCATGGCATATAGACCCTTTAGCAGTTCTGGAGAAAGACCTAGTTCTTCGAAGGACTTGATGGAGAATAATGGGGAATTTGGATCAGCTTGTAAATCAGCCAATTTGACCTTGACTTCATATGTGGATTTGATCAATGTAGATTCTGGATCAGCAGCAGCAGCAGCATCCCCATCCGTCTTTTCTTGTTTTGGTTCTTCTTCAGATTCCTTCTTTTCAGAGACGACTGGTTCAGCTTGTTCGACTTTTGTGGTTTCAGCCTTTGCTTCACTAGTTGACTCTTCTTCTTTAGCAGCAGTCTTGAGAGACAAAGAAGATAGCAGATCAGCAGCGTCAGCAGTTTCTCTTGGTTTATCAGACATTTCTTTTGTGGTGATGCAGTGTTGTGTGAATTGAATATATATGAACTGATCAACGGTTATGAGTTCTAATATAATCACTTTAAGATCCATTCCTCAACATCAACATCAACATCAACAAAAAGATTTTCAGAGAGGAAAAGTTGTGGTGTTGGGATGTGGTATTATAGTAAGCACAGATAGTAGCGAAATAGAGGTAAACAAGTGACTTTGATGGGTAGACAGTGTATTTATCAGACTATTCGTATACAGTTTAGTCACTAATGAACTTTTTATATTTTATGTAGCTCTTCTAATTGTGTAGATATTTGTCCTTTTACGTGGTGTTCTGCCTAGACTTTCTGCCCCGAGCCAAACCCCAGGCAGATGTCCAGGCAGGGGGAACTCAAAGTGACACATAGACAGCTGAACCACTGAACCACTGACAAGAGTACTGAGAATGGACACGTGAAGCCTTAGGAGAACTGACAGTGCTCACCACCATAAGACCACACACTGCTCCTCCCCCTAAACACACCGCACAGAGGACCACAGACTCCTAATCACAATCCCAGTCACAGAGTGTCCTTTTCGATAGGGAAAACAGAAAAGCTGTGAACAACAAACAGCCTGATAATCAGCTTATAAAGCCCAGAAAGGAGCGCAAACACAGCACAACCCATCTGTACACAGATCTATATATCCATCCTCACATCCATATATGATTGTGCACCCATCATCCATATCCAAGTACAACACACTATTCCCCATCCAGCGCAGAACCAGAACGAGAGTAATCCTCTCTTGTCAAGAAGATCAAATAAACTTTTATACTGAGAGCAAAAGACAACAGAGAAATTTCAGCCTCTCATTTGCTTTCTGTTAAACAATCACAAACATTCAATAGATTCTTATCCTTATCAAATATTATTCAAGGAGCAGCTCAGTATATCAACGCATCACCATGGCTGAAGAACAAGAAGAGATCATCGTGAGCAGTGGCGACGACGAGTTTGAATACGAAGAGGATGATTATGAGGAATACCCAGAAGATGAGATGATGGATCAATATGATGAAGAAGAAGATGATGAAGATGCCTTTCTGATTGACGATGATAACGATGCCACAGAGTTCAAAGAAGAAGACGCTATAGTACCCAAAGAAGCTCAGTTTAGAGTGCGCACAATGGATGAGATGGCTAAACAGTTGGAGTCAAAAACTAAAGAAATTTGCAATGTGCTACAACTAGACCAAGACCAAGCAATGACGTTATTGCACTTTTATGCGTGGAACTTTGAGAAGCTGATGGATGAGTACATTAATGACCCAGAGGACATTTTAGCGAAAGCTGGGGTTGTTCTTGGTAAAAAAAGTGGGATCAAGAGTTATACACAGGATGATCCATTCACTTGCATGATTTGCTGTGATGAAAAATTGGAATCTTACGCTTTAGCTTGTGGTCATGAATACTGTTTAGACTGCTACAAACATTACATCAATGATAGAGTAAGCTCCGGTGAAGTTATCAAATGTCCTAGTTGTGATGTTGCATTAGACTCTAAGGATTTGGATACCATTGCAGGCAAGGGTGAATCATTCAAATTGTTGGAGAACTCTACAAAACTGTACTTGGAGAGACATTCACAGTTCAAATGGTGTCCTTCCCCAGATTGTGATTCCATTATTGAAATTTTAAACACGGATTCAATCAATGAGACTGTTGCAAAGGGCGAGATTCCAATAGCAACATGTTGTAATCAACATCAGTTTTGCTTACATTGCTTTTTGGAGAACCATACCCCAGCTCCATGTTACATTGCCAAAAAATGGATTGCTAAATGTCGTGATGATACAGAGACTTTAAACTGGATGATTCTAAACACAAAATCATGTCCTAAATGTAACACTATGATTGAGAAAAATGGTGGTTGTAACCATATGACTTGCAAAAAATGTCGTCATGAGTTTTGTTGGATTTGTGCTGGTGATTGGGCAAAACATGGGAATGCTTACTACAACTGCAGTAGATACCAACAAGAGAAGGATACCAACAAGGAAAAGGAACGTGAAAAGCAGATGCTAAACGCTAAAGAATCATTGAAGAGATATCTTCATTTCTACAATTTGTTCACGGTGCACGAAACCTCTATGAGACAAGATGAAAAATTATGCAAGGCTGTTGAGAATAGAGTTCGCCAATTACAAGAAGCTTCTGGGATCTCCTGGATTGAAGCTAGATTTTTAGCTGAGAGTGCACATATCTTGTTACGCACTAGAGGATGTTTGAAATGGTCTTATGTTGTTGCACAATATTGCGATTATAAATCTTCATTTATGGAGATTTTTGAAAACGTTCAAACTAATTTAGCCAATGCAGTTGAGAATTTATCACAACTATTTGAAATTGCAGATCCAAATACTGTCGTGGAGAAAAAGATTGAGTTTCTAAATAGAAGCCATTTTGCACTTGATCGACAAAAAGCTATGCAATCATGTACTTTTGAGGCTATAAAGAACCAGACATTAGTGCTTGATGATGGCTAGTTTGGTTATAATTCTCGAATGTGATGATTAATGATGAGTTTTGGGTCTAATATTTAACTATATTTAATAATTATAACAAGTTACATAATTACAGAAATACATAATTAATACCTTTTGAAATATCTATTGTACAGATTTGAAACCACTAATATAAAGAATTGTACAAAAAAATCAACAACATAAGTTATAACAATATTTTGCTTATCTAAATCTCTGAGATAATAATTTGTCAGCACCAACTTCTTCATACTCCTTCTTACTAACCCATAATTGATGGAAAGTACCTAAACTTGACAAGACAGAACCACCTATCCAAGGTTGGAATTTTCTTTCTGTAGTATGACCAGAAGAATGTATTCTAATCTTTAAACCTGGGTGGACTTTATTCAATTCATTCATTAATCTATCATTCAAGCCCGGAATCAATGAAGATGCACCAGTAACAACAATATTATGGGCCAGTTGAGCTCTCAAATCAACATCAACAAGTGTTAAAGCATGTGCTGTCAATGCTCCCAAACCTCTATATTCTGGAACACCATTCTTAGATGTGCTTTTCTTTGTATGCGTGGTTTCAGTTTTTTCAGCAGAAGTGGAAGCAGTAGTAGTGGTAGTGCTAGTTGATTCGCCATCATCGTCTTCGGAAGCCTTTGGTTTGGCCCTCTTTAATGGAACATAGTCATTCTTAGATTGGATTTCTGGTTCACCACTTTCAGCTTCAAATCCATCAATCTTGTACGACTCTGGATCAAATAATGCATCAGTAACTTTGAATCTTTCTTTTCCCAGTTCAACAATGTGTCCATTTGGTAATTCATAACTTCTCTTTGGGAAAGTTTCTTCATTATCATCCAATGAAGCAATAGAATCAGATGGAACCTTCAATATAGATTCTTTGATTTGGTGTAATGTTTTTTCCAGTTGATAATCTTCATATGATTGTGTAACATTTTCAAAACCTCTTGGAGTCCAAATTGGAGATTGGTCATGTTGAGTTAATTTCTTAGAGGCAACTTTATACAATGGGACAACTTCTGTATTGATAGTTTTGAATTGGTTTAATAATTGTTGAGACAAGTATCTCCCAGCATAATGTGTCTTTAACGTACTCTTTGCCAAACACATCCCATCAATCACAGGAGCAACACTGACGGTATCATGACCGATATCAACAACAAGTGCAGAAGGTCTTCCCACAGCAAAGGCAACACAAGAAGCCGAAGAAGCCAGATAAAATGCTGGGAAATCGAACTGCTCCAAAGCAATCTCCAAAGACTTGGCTCTATTTTCTGGAGTGTTCCATACTGGTTCAGTCAATAGGAGAGGTTGTTCTGAAACGTCAGCGTGTAATCCATCAAAAATATATTCCCATTGTTCAACAGCAGAATCCCAATCTTGTATGACTGCGTCTTTCAAAATGGGTTTCAATTCACCATTTGGTTTTGGGAACTCAATTTTAGATTCTGAATAATAATAGTTTGATCTTTTAACACGCTTCTTTTTTGGCGCACTAGTACTGTAGTCATTATCATTATCGTAATCATTACCGTCATTGTTATTATCATTATTTGTATCAATGTCCATTTCATCACCATTCAATTGTGAAATGCCTGCATATGAAGGGGTTACTATTCTCGGACAGTCTTCACCAGCAAACCCAGCGCGTGTGGATTGAGAGCCAGGATCTAGCACCAAGGCGGCAACTTCATCTTAGAAAAACAAATAGTTAATAAATGCGTTAAAAGAACTTAGAATTGAAGACATACCACCTCCATAGACTTGTATGACACTGTTGTTAGCTGCCATGTCTATATGATTTATATATGGATGTATATGGTATCTGTGTGAAAGCTTGAAGAGTGGTTGAACAGTCAAGAGTGTTAAATTCGCTATTCAAATCTGTTGATGAAAAAGCAAAAGCGGTAAGGGACACATTTAAGACAGTGGTGCAGGAAAGTATGCACACTTTGCATGATGTTACAAAAAGTTTGTGACTCGTGAGAGGTTATATCCAAATTTCAAAAGAAAATCACTCTCCACTAATTGATACTTAAGTCATGGATACCTTTACAAATTCTAATAAACTAGTATTAATTATATCAATAATTATATTCTAAGGCGCTGCTAGTTACAATGAATCCTGCAAATACTCAAATATACTGGGAAAAATCAATATCAGCAAAAAAAGTTAGCCGAAGTCAAATGTTAATCAATGATCATGAGAAGTTACTAGCAAGTCAAGAACGATTACGCAGGAATTTAATCAAGACATTGGATATTAATCCTAAATTAAGGGATTCAGATAAAGAACCACCAATTTCTGATATATCAAGAAAATATTTTGAAGCTTTGAAACTATCAAGAACGCATCCAGAAACACCAGGTCAAGGTCATCACAGATATGCACTGGTATGTTTGACTCGCCCATGTCGTCGCATAATAGATGAGCCCTTTGACAATGAAGTGATCATCAAAGAATTGAATAATATGCCATCTTGGATAAGGGAATACCTTTCGTTCTCTGAAAAATACGGGATGGTTGTTGAGACTCAATTTAATGATTGTGTATTCGCTAAACCTCCAGTAAGTATCCTCTATACTCCAAAGCATTACCACGGGAAAATTGAAAACTTTGCTTATTCATTGAAGTTATTATGGCCACATATTCCATTAGGCAAGTGTTATTTTGTTCGTCTTCGTTTCAGTGAGGATGTGTTTTCTGATTTCTACAAGACAAATTTTTTTTTGGGAGTTGATTTGTTTAAACATGTAAAGCAAGGATTCTTCAGTCAAAATAAATTCAAGATATTAGCTAAATTTGATTTTGCTTTATACCCTGAGAAGTTATGGGAAATTCCAGGAGTGCGAATGTATTATCATGATGTTATAATCTATATGACTGGTTCTGATGTCAAGACTAAAATTGAGAAGGAAATTGAAGGAATAACATATATTCTAATGGGGAGATGTAAGTACTGATATTGACCCTTGAATCTTGCTTGATTTGATATTGTCAGTGTAAAGTGAACTTATATGCCTGATTTATGCCTTGATATATAATGGTTGTCCGAATAAAATATTACAGGCATACTAATAATCATAGATGTAGACATCTAGAGCTGCTCGGTGGTGAACCCGGGACTGCAATGAGCCATGGTAAATAGACTATAGTAAGTAGACTATAGTAAGTTGTAACTAGTTAATGACCATATTATGGATATCACATAGTCCAAATTAGCTCTCCAATTAAGGTCAACACACTAAAACACTTTGCAGTCCCAATCAAGAAAGTTACCCAAAACAGACGAACGAATTTTGTGCGGCAAAAAAGAAATTTCTCAAAAAAGGATTTTTGAGTACAACAACACAACTCTACTCACTATTGACCACTGGCCAACCAACAAGGTGAAATCAGCTAAGCAGAGTTGAACAGAGTTAAGCAGAGAGACAAGAGAGGCGCACTCACCATTTAGATAGATACAGCTGTTACTTTGAAACCAGGTTATAATCCACTTCAGCAAGCATCTTCTTCTTTGTTTTTGTCATACAACTTCATATTCAACCCTTTTGGCAAAGGTTATCACAATAAAACAACATCACCAATAACACCAATAACAGCAACAGCAACCAAATAAACCAACCACCCAGACAACAGTAAAGAATCATGTCCTCATCAAGCGCAGCATCCCTTTTGTTACGGCAATACAGAGAACTCACAGACCCTAAAAAGGCCATCCCTTCCTTCCACATCGAACTACAAGACGACAACATCTTTTTATGGAACATAGGCGTCATGGTGTTGAACGA
>JAJLVX010000558.1:0-14304 GCA_030564525.1 Liangdongia berthetii | reverse complement strand
CATTATTGGACCCAGTTACATGGTTGACCTGTTTGTTTGGAGTTGCCTCATGTATACCAAATGGTTCTTTAACAAACTTCAGATCCATCCTTTACAAGCAAGATTTTGGATTCACCACCAAGAAAACCATGCTGATGAGTTTACCAAACGGTGCTGTTGAAATTGTTGGTTGCTCATTGTTTGCCTACTGTCACAAGTTTATTCCACATAGATTATCAATTGCCTTCTTTTCACAAGTTGTTGTGTTGTTTGGTGCTTGTATGTTGGCATTCATCAAAGGTAACAACAATGCAAGATTGACCGGTTACTATTTGCAAAGTATTGGTCCTGTTGGTATGATTTGCTGTTTGTCTTGTTTTCAATCAAATACAGCTGGACATACAAAGAAAGTCACAACTACTGCAATCTACTTGATTGGTTACTCTGTTGGTAACTTGATTGGTCCTCAAACTTTCATTGACAAACAAGCTCCAGGTTACACTGGTGGTAAGATTGCTATTGTTGTTTGCCAAGCCTTTGCTTTGATTTTCATGCTGATGATCTACTTCATTTACTGGTATGAAAATAAGAAGAGAGATAGAAAAGCTGCCCTTGTTAATGATGATGATTTCAGGGCCATTCAAAACTCGGAATTTGCTGATTTGACAGATAAAGAGAATCCAGAGTTTAGATACTGTTTGTGAAGATGCTTTCAGTTGAAGACAGTGTTTGATATTGTATTAGATTTATAATATATGTATGTTGTCGTTCGTTAACAGTTAATTCTAAATATATATATCCTGTTTGATGGATTAGTGTATCTTCCCGATTAGGAAACCTAATAACTTGATTCTGCTGCACATACCGATAAATCTACTGTGATTCTGTGCAGCTTTGTTTACTTTTCATTCGATATTAGAAATCTACAACTATAATTCATTAACTTTTTGATCTGAATATCTAATTAATATCTATCCATTAATATACATGCACATCTAAACCAGAGACAACGTTTAGTCAACTTCTTCGACAGTTGGACCTTCGTTTTCTGGAGCTGGTGGAGCACCACCTGGGAAACCACCTGGAGCAGCACCTGGGGCACCACCGGCAGCTTGGTAGAACTTGGTCAAGATTGGGTTGGCAACAGCTTCCAATTCCTTTTGCTTGTCACCGAATTCTTCAGTGGTGGCAGTTTGGTTTTCGTCCAACCAGGAGATGGTGGATTCAATAGCTTCAGACAACTTGGTCTTTTCTTCTTCGTCAACCTTGGAGGTGAAACCTTCTTCAGAAGTGGTGTTCTTCAAGGAGAAAGCGTAAGATTCCAAACCGTTCTTAGCACCGATTCTGGCAGCTTCCTTTTCATCTTCATCCTTGTACTTTTCAGCTTCAGAAACCATACGTTCGATATCTTCCTTGGACAATCTACCCTTGTCGTTGGTGATGGTAATCTTGTTAGACTTACCAGTACCCTTTTCAACGGCAGAAACGTTCAAGATACCATTAGCATCAACATCGAAGGTAACTTCAATTTGTGGAACACCTCTTGGGGCTGGTGGAATACCAGACAATTCAAACTTACCCAACAAGTTGTTGTCCTTTGTTCTAGCTCTTTCACCTTCGTAAACTTGAATCAAGACACCTGGTTGGTTGTCAGCGTATGTGGAGAAAGTTTCAGACTTCTTGGTTGGAATGGTGGAGTTTCTTGGAATCAACTTGGTCATGACACCACCAGCGGTTTCAATACCTAGAGACAATGGAGCAACATCCAACAACAACAAATCTTGAGTCTTGGAGGAAGTGTCACCGGTCAAGATAGCAGCTTGGACGGCAGCACCGTAAGCAACAGCTTCATCTGGGTTAATGGATCTATTTGGTTCCTTACCGTTGAAGAATTCGGAAACCAACTTTTGAACCTTTGGAATTCTGGTGGAACCACCAACCAAGACGATTTCATCAACTTGGGACTTGTCCAAAGAGGAATCTCTCAAGACCTTTTCAACTGGGTCCAAAGTAGATCTGAATAGAGAAGCACACAATTCTTCGAATCTAGCTCTGGTGATGGAAGTGTAGAAATCAATACCTTCAAACAAGGAGTCAATTTCGATGGAGGTTTGAGCAGAAGAAGACAAAGTTCTCTTAGCACGTTCACAAGCAGTTCTCAATCTTCTCAAAGCTCTTTGGTTAGTGGACAAATCCTTTTTGTTCTTTCTCTTGAATTCAGCAATGAAGTGTTCAACCAACTTGTTATCGAAATCTTCACCACCCAAGTGAGTGTCACCAGCAGTAGCCTTGACTTCAAAGATACCATCTTCAATGGCCAACAAAGAGACATCGAAAGTACCACCACCCAAATCAAAGATCAAAACGTTCTTTTCACCTTCACTCTTCTTGTCCAAACCGTAAGCAATAGCAGCGGCGGTTGGTTCGTTAATGATACGCAAAACGTTCAAACCAGCAATCAAACCAGCATCCTTGGTAGCTTGACGTTGAGAATCGTTGAAGTAAGCTGGGACGGTAACGACAGCATCGTTAACCTTAGTACCCAAAAAGTTTTCGGCAGTTTCCTTCATCTTGGTCAAGATCATGGAGGAGATTTCTTCTGGAGTGAAAACCTTGGTTTCACCCTTGAATTCAACTTGGATCTTTGGCTTGGAAGCATCGTTGATGACCTTGAATGGGAAGTGCTTGATATCGGTTTGGACTTCTGGATCGTCAAACTTTCTACCAATCAAACGCTTAGCATCGAAAACAGTGTTGGCTGGGTTCATAGCAGCTTGGTTCTTAGCAGCATCACCGATCAATCTTTCAGTGTCAGTGAAGGCAACGAAAGATGGGGTGGTTCTGTTACCTTGGTCATTGGCAATGATTTCAACACGGTCATTGGCAAAGTGGGCAACACAGGAGTAGGTAGTACCTAAATCAATACCAACAGCTTTACTCATTTTCTTCTTAATATATTCTTTGATTTATAATTCCAATTGAGGTCAATTGACTTTATACAGAGAAAGTGAAGGTAAAAGTTAAGTGAGATTTAAGAGATTTCAAGCTTTTTATGTCCATTTCGTCCATTTTCCAGTTTCAGCCAATTTTTTTCAAATGGAATTTTCTGGAACAAAAAAGAAAATTTAGTCGGCCAACAGAAAACGGTAGTCGGTGGGGGCACGTAGTTGTAAGGGATTAGGTAAGATTGATTAGGTAATGAATATATGGACTACTACTGCTACTATTCATATTGATTAGTTGATTATATTCTTAATTAGGTTCATAATTCATACATTATCCTATTTAACATCACATATACCATATATGAATAGAATAATATAAATAAAATACCATCAAGAACCAGTCACTCTCTCGGTAATGCTGTAACCATCAACAGTCTTCAACAAACGCTTAGTCTTGGTCCATTGATGCTTGATGAATGGTGGCACACCTTCACCACTAACAACACCATCAACACGAACCTCCCAATTCTTGATTACACCTCTGGTGAAAATGGATCTCTCAGTCTTGGCCTTGATGAAAATACTATACGCAATCAAACTGATCCAGGAGTACTTGCTAAAGAATAGCGCCTTGACAACAAGCACAACCAACAACAGCAATTCAAAATTTGCAGCCACTCGTCTAGAAAGATCATAGTTCTCTCTTGTAAACTTGTTGATTTTGGTGGTTAAACCAGGTGGAGAGCCCAGTGCAGGCATCAAATCAGACCCAATAAAAGTGAGAATATGGAACACTGAAAAGCACAAAAACGGAACAATGGCCAATGCAGTTCTTGGAAGCAATAACCAAATGGCAGCATCGTACAGGTAGTGTATATCATCGTTTTGGGCCAACATGGCATAGTTGACTTTAGACCCTGGGGTTTTGGTGACAACAACAGTTTGGTACAATACAATTGCAAACGAGTCAATTGCACTTAAAAATACCAATATGTAAAAGAAATCACACCATCCTGATGATTTAGGACTGGTGATGTATAGCAATGTATTGGAAACAATTCCCAATTGTCCTAGAATCCAAGCCAACTTCAATGGTGAATTTTCAAATATAGCTTTGACATTGTTGATCTTGGAGGAAAAAGAAGATGATGATGATGGTGCACTGGAACTAGTAGTACTAGCTGATGGCTCCTTACCACTTTCAGCTGGATCAACTGGTTTATCAGCAGCTGGCGATCCTTTCTTTGAAGCATCGGCACCAGTAGCATCGGCTGGGCGCTTTTTCTCAGGTATATTCTTTGCCATTGTGTGAATATTGTTATTATTTTATTATTCTCCTTAATTAAGAGGAAGAAGCGAATAAAGAATTGATTCAAGGTTGCTGTTGATTTTAAATACCATCAGTTAAACTTTGTTTACTTCAGTTGCTCTTTATTTCTTCTCAAATAAACTTTCGAAATCAAAAAATTATGTAATCAAAATTAGAGAGAAGATCACCATTGTTCATATGAATGTTGACTTATAAAGTAGGTCTGTGGGTGTGATGAACCACTTAGAAGTTAGCAGGCTGCAGTTCATTTATTACTACAAGTTTAACTTATAACTCAAAGTTTAAAAATGTACGTCGGCCTTCAATCTTTCAAGAATAAAAGTTTCCCATCACTAGTTGTGAAGTTACAGTTGAAATATTGAATTCAAGTAGGTTGTAAGTTGTTAATATTATTAATTGGTGGTTCATTGGAACGCTATATATAATATAATTCCATGAGATTGCTTTTCTTTTTAATTCTTTGATTTCTTTGCGACTGGCTTTGGAGCTGGTTTGGCTTTTCTCTTTTTCACTATAGAAGTCAAGTCATTCACAACAGCAGCCTTTGTAGGAACAGAAGCAGTTTTATCACTTGTAGTGGCTTCACCCAATATACCCTTCAAAATCTCTTGCTTTTGTTCATTGAATGCTTCGTTTGGATCTTTTTGTAAATCTTGTAATCTATTCTTCAATTCATTGACAACTTCAATATCAATTTCACCACCCTTGGCTTTAACATTTTCATTGCTTTTTTCTAAGGATTCAATTGCTTTCTTCAAATGCTCAATGGATTCCTTTTTTGCTTCTTCATTGTCAAAGTTGAACTCTAGTGCTAGAGATAGTTTGTAATGAGCTTCACTTATCAAATTGGAATCAAATGGATATAATTGTTCTCTAAGTGATAACAAATATTTGAAATCAACAACAGATTGTTTAAAATTTTCAGTTTCTAAAGAAATTTCACCCAATAGATCATGAATATCTGATAGTTTTACTTTAGTTTGGATATATGGGTCTGTTGATTTGGATGCATCTTCTGGGATTTCTTTAACTTCTGGTAGTTGCTTCAACTTGTTTTCATATAATGAGCGTGCTAGATCTAGGATCTCCCATGCAATTTCAAAATCAGACTGTGGTTCACGTCCACCTTCTTCATCATCTTCCCCATCTTCATCGCCTTGATTCTCTTGTTCGTTATTCTCATCATTGTCCTCTTCTTCTTCCTCTTCTTCATTCTCAACAATCTTTTGCTTATCATCCTCTTCCTCTTCATCACTATCTTCAACTTCTTCAGCTATTGGCACGTTTTCAAAATCATTAGCAGCTTGTTCATCTTCCTCGGTCTTTTTCTCTTCAGTTCCACCAGTGACAGCAGCAGCTTCGTCTGAATTACCACCAAACAACCCGTTCTTGGAGACAGCAACATTGAACAATGCCTTACCATACAAAAACAGCAATTCTGGATCTTCCTCTTCATTATGCTGCTTGCTGAACAACTGGCAAGCTTCACCATAGAGTTCAACAGCGTCTTCGTAATCTTTCGCAGCGTAAGATTTGGCACCGCTTTCAATCAATTTCAAGATATCTTCAGAATAGCTCATGGTCCTTTCTATGTGATGTAGATATACTGTTATAATCAACTAATATCAATCAATAGTATAATAATAGCAGTATCATAAAATACGCGAAACATAGCATCGCATCCCAACACCACCCAGTCACGTGTTACCCTGTCGAATCTGACGCGTTTTTGTGTTTCACACGCGTATGGCGAAAAAGGCCAACATTCCAAAACAACAAAACAAACAATTCAGATCATCTCCATCACCATCTTCAAGAACAGCAAGACAAGATGTCAGTGCCAAACTCAAATAGTATGATCGACACAGTCCTCAAGGACAGACCAGCAACTGGCGAAAGCGCCCCAAGCTCACGCCATTCCCAAGAGCATCCTGTCGTCAAGAGTGAATCATCCCAAGTCCCAATCCCAACTGAAGCTGCTTCCCGTAATGGTTCTGTTGCTAGTGCTGCTGCTGCTCACGATGCTTCTTCTGCTGCTGCTGCCCACGGTTTGGGTGTTAACAACGGTGCTACTTTTGAAAGTGCATTCCACACAGCTGCTGCCAACGTTGATGTTAGTGATGCTGCTCCATTAGAATACACCTCTCAACCACCGTTGCAAGAAGCTCCATCAATTTCTGCTGCCAATGGTGGTGTTGCTGCATTAAATGGTTCTTCTGGTCAAACTACATCTCCAGATTTGAAGATTATTAGAAGAAAATTGAACGGTTATGTTGGGTTTGCCAACTTGCCAAAGCAATGGCATAGAAAGTCCATTAGAAGAGGTTTTAACTTGAACTTGTTGGTTGTTGGTGAAGCCGGTCTGGGTAAATCCACTCTAGTCAACACTTTATTCAACAAAGAACTATATTCACCAAAAGAACCAAGAGAACCATCTTCCCCATCAGAGGCCCCAAGTGGTGTCACCATACAAACTGTAAGTGCTGATATTGAAGAAAATGGTGTCAAGCTACACTTAACTGTTGTTGACACTCCAGGTTTTGGTGATCAAGTTAACAACACCGATTCATGGAAACCAATTGTTGATGAAATCAATTCTAGATATGATTCCTATTTGGAATTTGAAAATAAGATCAACAGATCAACATCAAATGACGAAAGAATTCATGCCTGTCTATACTTCATTGAACCAACAGGGCATAGTTTGAAACCATTGGATATTGAATTTTTGAAACAAGTGCATAAGAAGGTTAACATAATCCCAGTTATTGCTAAATCTGATACTCTAACTGAAGAGGAAATTCTGGAATTCAAGCAAAGAATCATTGATGACATCAAATACCAAAACATTGATATTTTCGAACCAACTATTTATAATAACGATGATGAAGAAACTATCCAAAGTACCAAAGAAATTATGGCCAAGGTTCCATTTGCTATTGTTGGGTCAACTACTGAAATTCAAACTGTTGATGGTAGAACTGTTAGAGGTCGTCAATACCCATGGGGTGTTATTGAAGTTGATAATGAAGATCACAATGATTTTGTCAAATTGCGTCAATTGTTGATTAGAAACTTTTTGGAAGAATTGCGCGAAAAGACTTCTAAACAATTGTATGAAGCTTATAGAACTGAAAAGTTGTTCAAGTTGGGTATCCAACAAGATGACACTGTCTTTAGAGAGTTTGATCCAACTTTAAAACAACAAGAAGAAAAGGCTCTACATGAAGCTAAATTGGCTAAATTAGAAGCTGAAATGAAACAAATCTTCCAACAAAAGGTGTCTGAAAAGGAAAAGAAATTACAAAAATCTGAAGCTGAATTGTTTTCTAGACATAAGGAGGTTAAAGAGAAATTGTTGAAGCAAATCAAGGCTTTGGAAGACAAGAAGAAGCAATTGGAAAATGCACGTTTGAACCCACATACCGAGCCAACCCCAGCTCCAGCTCAAAAGACTAGAAAGGGTTTCTTGCGTTAAGTCTTGGTTATCTATACACTACTCACCACTACATATATGAATTTATTACAATCTCCCCACCTCCTGTTGACTTTTAGTTAGTTTTTATGTTTAATCTGTTTTTGATCCTAGAAAATAAAATGGACCTGATGAAATTCTTTACGTAGTTGACCTACACATATGAGCAAAGATACTTATATAAATGTCATGATATTAACGCGTATACTAATAAAAATAAAATCCCTGTACAAAATAATAAACCCTGGTGTAAAGTACCCTCACCTTGTAACTTATAATAACTAGCTATTAGAGTTAGCGAGGTCAACAACTACCCATCATCAGACAATGAGACAGTAGATGATGGATGCTATACCCACATATATGAACCAACCCAATTTCCAAAGTTCAAAGACTCTTAATATCAATCTTTTCCTTGTTCTTAATCTTGAATCTCAAATCATCTAGTCTACTGAGCAACTTTTCCGTCTTCAATGATCTTTCTTCAGGAGAAAGACCAGCGTTGTACTCGTGGTGTTTATTGGCTGGTTGCTTAATATCAATAGGTGTGCTCATTGCTGTAACTTGTGACAGCTTGTAAGTTGTTCTTTATAACAGCTGGTGGTGTATTCAAAATTCAAATATATTTGTCACTTGAAGGGTGGTTTTTAGGGATGGTTTTCTTATCAGTGCAGATTTGTTTACATTTCAAGAATTTGGTGATGGGATGAATTACGCATGGAAAAGAGTGTATAATAATAGGTGTACCTCTTATAAGTTATAATATTATGATTAATCATGGCACTAACTAATATGTTGAACTATTTAATATTGTTTAATTTTTAAATAAGACACCAAATTAACAATAACTTGTCTAGAACTCACAGCACATCATTTGGAAATCTCATGGATCATATGTGTCTTTATAAGGACATACACATATAAAGGCTCAAACACGTCTCTGATGAAAACTAAAGACTGAAGTGGCTTTAATTTATGCTATGAAATAATCCATCAACTGGTTTAGTTGATATATAGTAGACTGTAGTACGTAATACATATGTACATACATATTTTAATTGTTTGTATTTAAGGCTTGCAGTATCCCGCATTATGATTGGCTGGTTGCTCAAAACAGCAGTATTTGCTCACTTTACAAGACAAACACAAAACTTTTTAATTCAATGCTAAGCAATATTTTAGATGAATTTTATGATTCCACATTTAATCTTATGTGAACTGTTCCAACCCACTTCTTTACTTTATCAATGTTGCTGTTGAGATTAACATCATGGTTACTAGCCACTGCGCATATGTGCCTCGCGGTAAGCAACACAACCTCCATCAAATCAATCACAGTTTCACCAGTTGATTATTCCACTTGGGGATCTACTGTTGGCAACTCTACTGCCCTTAGATTTTATCCAGAATCCAGCAGTCTTGTCTTCTTCTACGGTAAGAGTGCAAACACAACAGCTTCTACCGATGTCAAGATCTCCGATGCTTCACTTTCCACATCAGGTCAACTAGAGATTGACAACGATAATGATAAGTACTATCTTGCCATTGATAGTGTTTCTGGCTCTGTCTCTGTTACTACGGAGGGTGGTCTTATCGACGGTCAGTTTTACATCGACAACAGTGAGCTATACTACCAATACCACCACATCTTTATTGCCTGTTCACAAGGTAATAGAAACTACACTTTAACTTGGAGAGGTGCCCCGTCTCCTGCTGTGTGCTCAAATGAATGGTTTTTGGTGAATATTCAGGCAACTGATTCAAAGAATGCTGTTATTTCAAAAGTTTATCCGGATGGGTACAACACAGTTGTTGCAGCTACTGCTTCTGACGACATGGCCACCACAACAACTTCACGTACAGCTAATTCAGGTTCTACTTCTACAAGTGCCGGTGGAGCAACTGGTAACTTTTATGTTGTTGATACTGGTTATTCATTCCTTGTTTCTATCAGTGCTATGTCTTTGTTATCCTTTTTGTACTAAACTGTGATCATTGATGATGGATGTACTTTGACTTGTATAAATGACTAATTAATAATCTAGACTTTTATTTAAAATTTGATCATATGTATACAGGATGTCGCCCTATGATCTGGAGATTATGAGCACCAAAACACAGTTATAAAACCACTTATTATAACAAATTCAATTTTGTAATAAGGTCACATGACTCTATTTTGATATTGTGATTACTAATAACTGACTAAGTGATATAACCAAAACAAAACGCGCCTTATTTCTTATTTCCATTTGAACACTTTAAAATAAATCTTGGGATAAACAAACCAGCCAATATGAGTTTGGAACAGTTGAGAAATAGAAGAAATGCACTTCCCAATGGGTTCATATTGAAGCAGGATCCAGTCGTGGTCTCAAGAGTCATTTCAAGACTGCCTGTCGATTCCATCTATAACCTGTGTTTATTATGGGCCAGTTTACCAATCACCCAACCAAGTCCAAACAAAGAATATCTACAAGATTTAGACATGTCCAAACAGGATTTCCTAAGAGGTTTCAAGGATACTATACGTGATATGAAGGCAAAGAACAGAAATAAAAAGAAGATTGTGGATAAGCTGCTTGTTGATTATTATAAAAAGGGTTTGAATCTGTTACAGTATTCTCAGATTGATTCACAATTAATTGTTGATAAACCACAATCATTCACATGGCAATCATCACAGATTATAGACTCGCACCATGACCCTTTTGTTATCAATCTTGTCCAACCACAGCTGTTTTTAGAAAAATTGTTGTCAAGTTTATCCAAATTCTTTTTGAACCATATTTATATTAGCAGGCATCCACATTATCCTTTAATAATCATTAGAATACAGTTATTTGAAGTTATGAGCTTAGCATCTTCCAAATCCAACAACCCTGCAAAAGAAAAACTGACAATTTCCAACTCTGTGATTTCAAGAAGACCCTTTTTCCTAGCAATCCCAATGAACTCTTCAAATTTAATCCATTCTTATCATAATAGTCAAGTGCAAGACCCAATATTCACAATAATCTTGCAATGCATTGAATCTTCATTATCTGAAACTCTGGACAAGCAAATCAGGATCAACTATGACACATGCTCTGAACCAATCAAATCATTAGAATCCATCCACATACTCAGTGGTAACTCCAGATTTGCAAAATCCTTGGGTGCATGGACACCATATGCCGATGGGACAGTGGACATCTCACCATTTGATGACCCATTAAAGCATTCAACATTTGTACAAAGAAGCAAAGAACCAATGGAGGATGTGGACTCTAGAAGAAAGAAGATTGCAAAGCTTAGGTTTAAAGGTTCGTTGAATAAACTTGTTACATCCATGAAATTTGAAGATGTGAATTCGTTTAAGAAGAGAAGAAAGTTGCAAAAACTAGTGATGAGCGATGGGGAAGATGAAGATCACGAGTATGATGATTTAGATGACGATCCTGATTATTTTGACATTAGAGATGAAGACCATAAAGATCCAGAGGAAGCAATTGATGACGAGAATAAAGAATGCAATGAATATGCCTCTATCACACCAATTCAGTATGTTCAATTCACAGTGAAGAATGAATTCAAAGAATTCAAACCGTCAATTAAACTGAAATTCCAAGGCAATGATGTTTTTGGTGGGCTTCATGAACTGTGTGACAATGGATACATTAACCCAGAAACCATACCTGGTTATCTGACGGGTGAAGAAGGTATACAGAGTGGTGTTGTTGAAGATGGTGTGTTTATCCCAATTTCAGAAACTCGTAAAAGTTTGTCCAGTTCAAGATCATTCAGTGATGGTTTAACTACAGGCGAGAAATCCAAAAACGGTAATAGAAGTAATAATAATAGTGGGGCATTAATTTAAAAGAATCTAGATGTTGTTGATAGAGATGATATTTTTGAGATTTGTTCATCCAATTCATTTAGTAGTAATGGACTTGTAATTAATGGCTTTAATTCATTCAATCTGATTAGATCCTTTTTACTTGTAGCTTCTTGCATTGCCTTTTTAAACTGTTTCAATTTAACCAAATAATCAAACTTTTCATCATATGAAAGTGAGGATCTTTCTAAATATTTCAAAGCCAATGTGGTTTCATTTTTCTGAAGAGTTTTTGTCAAAAATGGTTCGTATCCAATTGGTGGTTTTTTAGACATCGACCATTCGTACAATTCATCAAATTTCTCACTATTGGCCAAGTAATTCAATTTTATATGATAAAACGTCTTGTCATTGATTTTAAACTCTTTGCAATAATGATCTATTTTATTGTTCTGGTTTAACAAAATCAATTTTTCTAGCGTACCAACTATTGATAACCCAATGAAATCAATGTTGAACTCATCACTATAATTCTGTTGCAACTTGACCAATTTTTGATGCTTTTCCAATTGTCTGTGATCATTAGAGTTTTTATGGATTAAACTGTATGATTTAATGGCATTTGCAACAACTGCTAGCGTTTCAGTCACTGTATTTTCATCATGATCGCTCTTCTCTAATTGTGTTTTAAGTTCAAAATTTGCAATATCAATGACTCTATCAGCTTGGTTATAATAATCATGTATCAATTTGTAATTTTTCTTATTGAAGTATTCAAAAACATTTGATGCAACCTTGGAATTGTTCAACAATTTGAAAAAGTTTGGTAATGATAATGTTTCTTTTAAAATCAAGAGAGTTTCTTCAATCAAGTCCACATCTTGTGATTCAACCGCTTTACTCAATGCCAATTCATGTTCTTCCATTTTCAACAATAATGGGATTTGCTTTGTGAATAAAGATTCGAAATTGATCAAGATTTTTGCCAAATTCAAACGACCTTCTTGAAAAGCAATTGTGGATATTTTTTCAAAAGAGATGTAATTGTTGTTATTCACAGATTGGAATTTGGAGATGATGACTTGTGATAATTCTTCATCATTTAATTCTGCATTGTATTTGATCTTAGAACAAGCCCAATCAATGAAAATCAAATCAATTGGTAAATCCAAAAATTTAGATAATTGGAATCCCAAATAAAACTTTTGTCTTTTAATCAGTAACTTTAAAATCTTTTCAATTCCCAAACTTTGATATTCTGAATATGTTAAAAATAACCCAATATCATTTGCCCTGATTGCATTGATAATTCTCAACACTTTACAAGTCTCCACAAACGTTTCTGTACAGTTGAAATTTTGATATTTGAATTCAATAGCAGATTTCCCAAAAGATGCAGCCTTTAACAGTTTCTTTTGCCAGTATGGGTCAAACTCTTCTAAGGAGGCCTTGATACAGGTATTCACAGAATTTTCAATGTTTTTTTCTGAACCAATGATTTGTAAATTTTCATTAGCCTTTGGAGAATGCATGTTTAGTTTGTCAATAGAATCAATCAAAATGGAAGCTTTTGAAGTTGACCCAATCTTAAAACAATCAACAGTTTCTATGGGTATTTTTGATAAGAATTCCAAGGTGGTTTTAGTTAAGATTGTCAATCCATCATTTTCTTGCTGGACTTTGAACTCATCATTGATGTAAAAAATCAGAGATCCACCGGGAGCAACTAATCTAATGAAATCAGCATATATCACAGCAACTGCATCTGAACCACACCATTGAACATCCAGGGGCTGTGAATCCTGATCAAGTTTGAACTCCATTAGCACCTTGTTGAAACTAGTTGTTAAAAAGAATAGTTTGTGAGTGGAAGAGTTGTATAATGCAATGATTTCATTGTTTGAAGATGTGCACATTTGGTTGAATGGGCCATCGATGGAAGCTTCAGTGATTTTACCGTATTTGGGCACTTTATAAATGATTTTGTTTATGCTGAACAAGATTTGGAATTGATAACGGTCATTGGAAGGAACAACATGCCAACAATGGAAATGGGAATCCATATCGATTACAACACCATTTAATTCTTGAGCCAAATCTTTGAACAATCTTGAGCTGACGGAAATGTCATTTTGTAAATCAATAGCAACGATTTTAAAATCGTTCAATAGAATGATAATATGTGAGCCAAATGTTAAACAACTTTTAATCCCAACCAATGCGGAATTATACCCAATTTCATACTCTGTGAAATCCCCTTCAAAGTCATAATACACCCTTACAAGCCCATTCTGCATAACAACAACCAGCTTCTCGTCATGTGTCCATTTCAAATCGACGATTCTTCCATTGATATGATTATTCCAATTGATACTTGTAATCAATTCCCCAGAGCCTGTGTACACTTCGATTTCCGTAGAGTCTGATCCATCAATGACATCATGCAATGTGATCTCTGTCTTGAAGATGGCAATTGTTTTAGAGTCTCTGGCGATGGCTATTAGATGGTTGTTGAGAGTTTGCTTGTCCCAGTTCAAAGTGTACAGCTCTCTGTTGCGATAATAAACATCCTTAAGTCTTTCCCAGCCTAAAAAAAGGGTGTTAATACTTAATACAATATATGGATGATATACTCATAGTCACCTAAACTTGGACTTGACATTGTGCTCGCTTCCAATTCAGCTCAATATTAATAAACACGACTAAGGATGTTGTTTTTGTTTTTGTTTTTGTTTTTTACCCTCTCAATGAAACCACA